>PVHP010044493.1:0-14037 GCA_004024765.1 Zapus hudsonius | reverse complement strand
ATCACATGCACACATGTACAAAAGCCAGAGGAAAATATTGAGTATCCTCCCCCAATGCTCATCCACATATTTTCCTGAGACAGAGTCTCTCACTGAACCTGGAGCTTCCATTTTTGCTCAGACTGACTGAGCAGTGGGCCTTCGTCATTTTCCAGTCTCTGCTCCCTAGAGGACTTGGGTTACAGGCATGTGTGGCTATGCTCAGCTGTTTACCTGGGTCTTCAAGAAGTGGACTCAGGAAGATTCAGATCTCAGGTCCTCATGCTTGGGTGACCAGCTGTCTTATCCATGGAGCCACCTCCTCAGCCCCTGGATCTGCGCACTTGGATGGGCATGTACTGCACTCCTCACCTATGCTGATGAGTGGCAGTTGTCACTCACTGGCTGTCACACCTTGATGCTTCGTTGCCAGGCCCATGCACGCTGGCTGAGGAGTGTCATGGCTTCCTGGAGTTGAAACCACATTCTCATGTGCTCACCGTGTTTATCCCTCACAGCTGTTCATTGCGCTGAGGTTTGGTCTGTTGGAGAGTAATACAGTTATTCTCTCTTTTGATTAGTGTTAGAGGGGTATATCTTTCTTTGTTTATTTTTATACATTAGCTATATTGTTCTGTAGATGACATACAGTTGGTTCTTGTTTTATTGGCCCCTCCTGGAAGTTTCTGCCATTGTTTATTTGTAAATGGCATCTAGCTTTAATAAAGACTAACCAATGTTGGCGCTCGTGGCAGGCATGGACAGACAATCTTTAACAGTTTATGATGACTTTCCAACTCCTTTCTTGCATGGACCATCAAAATCAGGGCGCCACCATCAAACCCAATTATGCTCTCTTCTCTGTTCTATATAGAGGGCATTTAGCAAGCGTCAAGCATTTTAATTTAGTATCACTGCTCCTTGGAGGGGCACCATCACAGTGATGTCATCGAAAAGTGACAGATTTTTACGCATACCAAAAATTGATTTTAAGGGGCTAGGGCCTTCAGGCCTCTGGCTTGAAGGGAGTTAGTTCTGTGCTGATAGTGGAGATGGAAGAAGGTTTAAACTTGAATGTAAATGTTTCCACACCACGTGAAGCTGTGTGTGTCCATGTCAGGGATTCCCTCCTCCTGGGACCAAGAAGAAGTCTCCAAACTGTAGGAAAACTGTTCTTCCCAAGCAATCTAGCTTGGGAGACATTTGCT
This sequence comes from Zapus hudsonius, assembly GCA_004024765.1. Taxonomy (NCBI): domain Eukaryota; kingdom Metazoa; phylum Chordata; class Mammalia; order Rodentia; family Dipodidae; genus Zapus; species Zapus hudsonius. Next base: position 12,850 of record PVHP010044493.1, on the reverse strand, counting down.
TAGGGACACATTTTCTTTCTCCTCCACACAATAGTGTTATATGGGCTAAGAACATAGCTTTAATAAGAGTTTAGTAAAAAATACGTATTCTTTAAAATTATTATTTATTTATTTACAAGGAGAGGAAGGGATGGAAGAAAAGAGAGAAAGGAGAGAGAGAGAACACCAGAGAGAGAGAGAGAGAGAGAATGCTTCCAGCCACTGCAAACAAACTCCAGATGTATGCACCACTTTGTGCATCTTTCTTTCCATGGATACTGGGTTGTTAGGCATCGCAGGCAGGCAAGCACTCTAACTGCTGAGCAATCTTTCCAGCCTAAAATGTGTATTCTTTATAAAACTTGATAAACTAACAGCGTCCAGAAATGTACTTGTTATCACAGATGCACCCCCTGCCCTTGGCATCTCCTGCCCCTCCACATGCTGAGCCCGATATTGGGTCGTCTCCAGCTTTGGCAGGGCTGGTCCTGTCCTTCCCCGCCTCTGTGGTTCTCTGTCTCTCATAGGACAGGCTGTCTTCTCTGCAGGGGTCTTTCCAGACCTGGGCTCTGAAGCTGCTGCATCAGATATGGTGGGGACTTCGCAGATTTTCTCTGTGGCTCGTCCTTCATCTCTGCCATTAATGCTTTTGACTTATTGTCATTATTCCTTGTCCCCATTTTCTCTTTTTAATGCCCTTTGTGCTTTTTTAGCTGAGCATTTTATGAGTCCATTTTCTCTCTTTTCTTACTGTTTCTCACCTTTCTAAACTTTTTGATGGGCTTAGTGGTGAAGATGTTTGCCTGCAAAGCAGAAGGAGCTGAGTTTGAGTCCCCAGGACCCACGTAAATCCAAATGCACAAGGTGACTCATGTGTCTCGAGCTCATTTGCAGTGGCTGGAGGCCCTGGTACACCCATGTTCTCTCTCTATCTATCTCTTTCTCTCATTCTCAAATAAATAAATAAATAAATACTTTTAAATAAATAATGATATTTTAAAATAATTATTTTAAAATAAATAATATTTTAAAAACTTTTGTTGCACCTTTAAAATGTATCCAGAGCCTTTTAGAAAAACATGAAAGCACCTCCTATGTGACCATGTTTCTGTCTATGTATACATCTTCAGCTAATATTACATTGTTGACATTATTGTACATAAACCGAGATCTCTTAGAACAGTTAAGAACAGGACCATTGAAAGTACTTTTGAGCTTCACCCACTCCTCATGTTCTTCATTTCTCTCCGAGGTTCTGAGTTTCTGGTATATTTCACTTTTTCTTTCTCTAAAGAATAGTTCATAATATTTTTTGAAGGTCACACCAATTGGCTACATATTCTTTCAATTTTTGTTTATCTGGAAGTCTATATTTCTTTTTTGAGTTTGAAGGATAATTTTCTCATTTTGGAGTTTTTCGTTGCTTTTTTTCTCTTATGTAACTCCATATTTTACATGGCTTCCTTCATTCTTCGATCAATTCTGAGGAGTGGATATAATTCCATCCTTTGCTTCTCTATAGGTAAGTTGTATTCCTCTCTTTTCTGACTTTTTTACAAGTTGCTTCCTTTGGTTTTCTATAATTTAAGTATGACTAGATGTTGTGTTATCATCTCTCTCAGTGTGTGTGTTCACAGAACCTTCTGGATCTCTAGCTTGCTATCTAATGGTGGTTTAGGAGAATTTCATAGTCATTTCAGTTTCAACACAGCTTCTAAGGGGGAAGCACTCCAAGGCAGGATGGGACACAGTCTGTCTGGAGGAAAACAGCGGCAGCCTGACCCACAGTATCATGGGGACAAGCTAGGCTTGCTCCAGGCCAACATTGCTGATTAGTGTGTTCTCACACCAAAACTCACAGGTAGGTAAGGAAGTCAATGGGGTCAGCAAAGGACCATTTTTCTTCTAACACCTCTCGAGGGTGGGTTGCATTGGTGGGTTGCATTTGGATGTTTTGAGAAATTCATTCTAGACAGGCAGCCTGAAAAAAAAAAAACACAAAATAGGAGTGTTCCAGGCAGGTGTGTCCTGCAACATCCCCACTCTTGGTTATTTGATCAGCTTTCTTTAAATGTGTCCCCAGACCTTTATTCAAGAGCCTTAAAGTATGTGTCCATTTCACATCACCCTTTGGTAGAGTTTGACCAACTCTTGGTTGGTAGTTCTCCATTAACTTAGGAGCAAACAGAGACAGCCCTATGCTGGGAAGGAAGGGGTCAGTGTTGTGTTCCTGATGCTGGGGTGTCCTATGGGGTGTGGGCAATGTGGTGCTGCAGCTGCCTTCCTCCAGACAGACTGGGGGTGCCCTGCTCCCCTCAGTGCTCGGTATGCTCAGGGCTCCAGGCAGGGCTTGCAAGAGGACAGGCTATCAGCTGTCAGCAAGAGCAAAGAATAATGCCGTGGCAAAATAAAATAATGCTATTTATCACTTGTCCAGTCTTGCCAATCTGCTAGTTTATTGTTCTTCAGAATAACAGGATTTATTAAGCCATTCATCCTCAAGTCAGATGGAAAATGCTACCCATGGACGATGAAGAGTGTGTCTGAATATCCCAGACACGCCAGAATGTGGAAAGGAGTCACAGAGCTCTTTTCTGAAGAAAACTGCCCATCGAAGCTTCAAAGCGTTGCCCTGGCGCAGGGCACAGGCTGGCTCTGTGATGTAGCGGGAAGCAGTGGTAGAAAGCACTCCGGCGCAATTGAGGGAGATGTGAAAATTACAGGACTTTGGTGAGATCGCAGACACGAAGTAAAATGGAAACATCTGTGGTTACAAAAGCCAGCTTTGACATGGGAGGGTATTTAGATTGGAAATCAGAGGTGGAATTCTGGGTGATGTTGACTGGCATGTATTTGGGCAGATCAGTGAGGGTGCTGGTCACTTAACGGTTGTGGGTCCCTGAGATGTGGCATGTGGTGATCTGAGGAGTACCTAGTTGTCACGGCCCTTTTCACATTCCACAGTAAGAAACAGGAGTTCCCCAGAGCGCCCACTGAGGCTTTAGCTGCCACACTGGGGTGGTGATGCCAGGGAGAGTTCACACTCTTGGGAGAAACAGCCTCAGAAGTGTTGAGTTGGGACAACGTGTATCATCTCAAAGTGTGTTTTTCTCCTTTCCTCTTTGCTTATTTATTTACTAACATTGCAATGGTGAAGGTGGGAATTGAACCTTCATACATGCTTGGTAAGGACTCTACCGCTGAGACAGGGTCTTACCAAGTTGCCCAGGCTCGCATTGAATTCAAATCCCCAAGCTTTCCAGGTAGCTGACATGATAGGTCTAACCCCCCCCCCCAGGATTGGCTACAACTTTTAAAAAATTTTTACTGTTTTTTATTTTTTTGGTTTTTCAAGGTAGGGTCTCTCTCTAGCCCAGGCAGACCTGGAATTCACTGTGTAGTTTCTGGCTGGCCTCAAATTTGCAGTGATCCACCTACCTACCTCTGCCTCCCGAGTGTTGGGATGAAAGGCATGTGCCACCACACCTGGCTGGCTATAGTATTTTTCTTTTAATTTCTAAGCCCCAGAAAATGCAGTGGAATCAGAAGGAACATCTCCCCAGGAACCCAGGGGTCCTCATTCTCACAGCAGCTCTCACTGAACCCTGTGTGGAGTTTGCCTGCGGATGAAGAGCCACTGCTAGGTGGTCAGCAGAGAGGCCCTGACTTTTCAGATGTGCACCCCTGTTGGCTCCAGCTATGATGAGCAGGGCTGTTATAGACAGAGCACCCCAGGGCTGGGCCCGAAGGAACTAAGCATAGGCCCTCTGAAGGAATCGGGGCCAGTGTCTCAGAGTCTCCCCTGAGAGTCTCTCTGCCTGTCACATTGCCAGCAGCGGCCACTGCTCTGTAGCCCAAGGCACCCTGACTGGGGGGATGCCCTTAAGTCCCAATTAGAAGAAAAACAGAGCCTGGGAGAAAATGCAGGATAAATATGACCGGCCTTGCTTTAATTATGCTGGATGGAGCTTATTCTGCACTCAAGGAAGCCAGAGCCAATTTTCACAGTGTGGTTTGCAGACCAAAGGAAGGTTGAATAAGACTATAAGAGAACACAGGCCCTTCGGTGTGGCCTGGGGTTAACCACTTCTAGGCAGTTCTCACTGAGAGCCAGCACTGCACACCTCAGAAGACTCCAAAGAACATATTGCCTTCTTTTTTCCCCAATGTCCTCTGGGTTCAGACCTCCCTTTGTGCTCAGATGATGCCCTTGGAAACAGAGTTAGTTGTCCAAGGCAGGGGTCTCCATCTTCTCATCATCTGTAAGGGAAGATGGGTTGTAAGTCATCATCTAGAATGATAGGCAGGAGGAGGCTAAAATCTGGATGGTGGTCCATAGAAGGGAGTCAGGCAGATGGCCTGTAGGGGTCACAGTGACATGTCCCCTATGATGATAAACAGAAGGACACACAAGCCCTCCATAGAGCTGCAAAGCACTGGCTAATTTCTTTAACATTTTATACATTTGTGTATTTTCTTATGTGCAGGATGAAGGCAACGGTCATAGTGAAGGAGTTGATGACATCTAGGGTTTCCCCTGGGTCAGTTCCTAGGGTCCATTCTATGGTGTTTCCTCTGCTGCAGGCACCTTGTACATTCCCGTCATCTCTGCTGTCACACACCATGCCCTTGTGCAAACTGAAATGGAAATAATTTTGGCCTTTTTCTTTCCAACATTATAACCCTATTTTATTGCTTAGGATGGGAGAGCATATAATTTAATTTTCCAATTAATTCATTTTGTACAATTAAAAGGGACAGAGTCAGTCGAAATCTGCAGGAGAGACAGAGGAGTGAGTGTGTGGGTATGGGGGATAATTACATTGCTGGGCTACTTCCTGCTCAGGTTTCAGGTTTGCTTCTAAGTTACACACATAGAGATGGGAACACAATAGCACACAAAGCTCATAAATCTAGGCATCTACATGTGTAGCCAGGCCTGGTGGCATATGCCTTTTATCCCAGCACTCGGGAGGATTGCTGTGAGTTTGAGGCCACCCTGAGACTACATAATGAATTCCAGGTTAGCCTGGGCTAGACTGAGACCCTACTTCAAAAAATATGCATACATGTATATGCACAGATAGATTCCCATGTAGATATTTGTTTATGGAAAGGTAAAGATCATAGCCAGGTATGATGGTACATATGTGTAATCCCAACACTCAGGAGATTAAGGCAGAAGGATTGCCATACATATGAGACCAACCTGAGCTACACAGTCATTTCCAGGCCAGCTTGGGCTACAGAATAAAACCTTGTTTCAAAAACAAAACAAGCAAACAAAAAGTTTTAAAATGCTAGTAAATCATTGTGGAAAAAAATTTAAGAATATACAACTGATTATCAACAAAAGTGCCAACATGTACATTGGAGAAAGAAGGGACCCCTTTCCCTAAGTGATGCTGGGAAATCCAGACTCATAGTTATGACTCTACACACAGATCACCTTGAGATGGGGCCATATCTAAGTAGATGGGGACCCCCAGGGTGAAAGGGCAGCCAATGACTTTCTGGATGTCATCCCAGGGGAACCTGGTAGCTTCTGCTTGGGAAAGGGACATCCCCTGAGTACAGAGTCGGAGATGATTCCCTCCAATCACTCACGTGGCAGAAGCTAATATCCCAAACCAGCAAGAGCTCAAAAAACTCAAAATCAGAAACTCACACGTGATCATCTGAATAGACTAATTTCAAAAAATATATTAAAGTGGGCAACAAATTTATGAAATAAAAAAAAAACCCTCCGCTTCATTAGAGATCAGAGAAGTCCTGGTTCAAGTCACAATGAGATGTGGGGCTATGGTGGTCCCTATGTGAAGGCAAGAGCCAGGCACAGTAAGGAAAGACCACATGTTCTCTCTCATACCAGGGAGTGAAAACTATAGCAGTGAACGTAGAATGTCAATAGTGATTACCAGAGGCTGGGAAAGGCGGGGAGGGGGCACCGAGAGAAGCCCTGGTATGGTTTGAATGTGCAATGTCCCCATAGGCTCATGTTGGAACACTTGGTCTCCAGCTGGGGACGCTGTTTGGGAATTCTGGGGAGCCTTTAGGAGGTGGAGCTTGGCTGAAGAAAGGGGTAACTGGGGGTGCGCCTTGAGGTCCCATGGCCTGACCCTACTCTCTATCCTCTCTCTCTTCCTGCCTGGTTTCTGGCTCCTGCCTCCCTGGCTTCTCCTCCTTGATGACTCTCCCCCTAGAAGCCCAAATAAGCCCTCCCACCCTACGCTGCTTCTTGTCCCATAATTGGTCACAGTGTAGAGTCAAGTAACTAATTCAGGCACCAAAACACAGAAAGGAGGAATGGGTCCTTGAGTCCCACAGCACAGAGGGGTGACATTTTACAGTCATGTGACACACCTTTTAAGACTCATTTCAAAAGAGGTTTATTCAAAGATACAAAGACAGGTGATCCTCAATGCCCATTACCTCCATTTGATAAGTATGTCATATGCATGCATTGAATTCACATCAAACCACCTAGTTATGTACAGTTATTATGTGCTAATCAAAAATAGAAAAAAATAAGCCCGAGGAGATGGAAATGATGGTTTGACCCTTAGGTCCTGTATGCGTGTAGGTGATTATGTTCAGTGAAGATAATGGCTGCTAATAAGGCAATTAAAAATTCAAGAATCCATGTAGAATTTTATCGTTGTTTCATATAGTTCTATAGAAAATTAATATTTTGGCAAATTCAAACATGTATATAATGTATTTTAACCTCTGTCCATTAAGCTTTCTCATCCTCCTCTGACTCCCCTTTCTATAGTCATATCTTATTATTATTATTATTATTTGTCTAGTGATTTTAAGTAGGGTTGCTCGCTTGAGCATGGGTCCTGCTTGCTGAGCATGGACAACTTTCCAGTGGCCCCACTGAAGCCAGTGTTCCCTCCCTCCCCAGCAGCCATTAGCTGACAGGATGTCCTCATAGAGGGACGGGGTCTCAAGAGCCCCGTCACCATCCATAAGGGAATTCATAGGAAGGCCAACTTTGGTCAGGTCTTGTGCGGGGAACCACAGCTTCCCTGAGTTCATGAGTACAATGGCCTTGTCATGCCTGAAGACAGAGTTCCATCACACTCCTCCCTGTCCTCTGGCCAAGTGCTCAGCCTACATGTCTACAATGCCCTCCAAGGCTCTGCAAGCAGTGCAGAAGAGCTGGAAAGAATGTAAGAGCTCCCTCACATCCCTTATGGATGTTAGTTATATATATAAATATGTGAATGCATATGTTCTTGTATGTCTATGCATGTATAAGGAGGTTTATATATATGTATACATGTCACTGAATAAATACAGATATGTGTGTATGTGTATGTGTGTCTGCATGCATGTACATATGCTTTTGTATGTGTGATCATTTCTGTGTGTGGTGTGTGTTGTCTGTGTATGTGTGCCTGTATCGGTGTCAGTGTACACACATGCATAAATATGTATGTGCATGTGTTTCTGGGTCTACGTGTGTGTATGTCCAGGCATGTATGAGTAAGTCTGTGTGAGAGTGTGTGCCATGTCTATATGTGTGCATATGTATCTTTGTCATTCTGTATCTGGACATGTGCCAGGTTTCATTGTTTTGGGTTTGTGTTGCAGGAGGAATCAGAGATTATTTCTGTTCAAACTTCCCTCTCTCTCCTTAATGCACATGATGAAAGAAAGAAAAAGGAAGGATGGAAGGAAGGAAGGAAGGAAGGAAGGAAGGAAGGAAGGAAGGAAGGAAGGAAGGAAGGAAGACACGACCACAGTGAGGTGACACAGGTCTGGAGTCCTGGGCCTGGAGGATTTGACAGCCAGGACACACTCCCCACAGGACAGCCTAGCTCATGTTCACATGGGACTTCTTGGGGACAGGTTCAGGGTATCACCTGCCTCTGCTGCTTACAAAGGAGAACTGCCATCCGGTCTCTGGGAGGGAGGTCAGGCCACTGCTTAGGTGGCTTTGCTCAGTGTCCCTTAGGTGCTAATTAATTCCTGCAGCTCTCCTCCCTCCACCTGTAGAGGCAGAGGTCCCCAGTTTTCCTAGTATGCTGAGTGTTGTCAGGAAAGGGCCCATGTCTGGGAGGAAGCCCTCCTCACAGTTCTGGTGTGCAAGGGCTCTGGGGGGCGTGGAACCAAAGGCCTGCTTCTGGGATCCCTTCTGTGTGGCTCCATGGTACCTGGAATAGGGCTGGGTGTTGGCGATCACCCCAGCTCAGCTTGAACACACAACTCCATGAATGCATTGTTGTCTGACCCAACTTCCCCCCCAGGTATCTGCCAGAGACTCCAGGTATCTTCTCCATTCAGGTGTCCACAAGGCTTGGACCCCTAGGCAGGCAGCTTGCTACCTGGACACATGCATTTGAGCCATTCTTACACAAGGTTCTGGGTCTTTCCTGGGAGTGTTGGTCAAAGTTTTCTAGAGAAACAGAGTCAACAAAATGGAAATGGGTCTTCTAAAGGGGAATTACAGTATTGGCTTCCAGGAGATGGGCTGAGCAGCCCAACAATGGCTGTCTGCAGGCCAGAGTGGCAGAGAACTTCCTAGCTGCTCAGTCCACAGGCCTCAGTAGTTCCAGTCTGACACTGAAGGCCTGGAGGGTTTCTGGAAAGCTGCTGGTCTTCAGTCCACATTGAGCTGAGGGGCATTAGTCAGGAGAGGTCCAGAGGGAGTAAAAAAGATGTATCACCTGCTTTCTCCAGTAGAACCAGAATTCAGTGTCTGATCCAGTCTCATCCATCAGTGTTCTCTCTCTCTCTCTCTCTCTCTCTCTCTCTCTCTCTCTCTCTCTCTCTCTCTCTCTCTCTCTCTCTCTCTCTCTCTTCCCACACAGGTATGTGCCTACCCCTCTCTGAGCCCAGACCAATCAGCCCTCTCTCAGACTCACCTGAGCCTGAGGGTAAAGCCCATCACAATCAGAAGATTATAAATAGCTCTTTACCTGTTGGGCAAGGTCCCCTTTTTGGTTTTTCAACTTTCCTGAGCTTTCAGTCCCCTTCTCTGGCAAGACCCCCCTCATTTTAGCCCTGCTGGGATGAGATGGGGGAACCTTGACCCTCTCCTCCAATGTGGGCTCCCCCGCCTTCCACATGGTGGGAGCTCTCTGTACTTTTCCTCTCTAACCCTAATAATAATAATATAATATATAATATAATAATACAATCATAATAAATAATAAGTCTCTCTAAGCCTTACACTCTGTTATATGGATTTAATTCTTGAAGTTCATAAGACAAGAATCTGGGGGTACCGTAAATTTATTGGTTTATTGGAAAGGAGCCCCAGTCCCATAACAGAATGGCTGATGCAGCTGGGATCCAACGTGGGGAAGATGAACAGGCAGCCAGGCACAGGGCCTGTCTTTCCCCAAGAGACTTGATATCTTCTCCCCCACCAGAAGGGCCACCCACTGTGGGGGAAGGTGTTTATCTTAGTTAATCCTTCCTGGAAACATACTTACAAACCTACCCAAGAGGCATGTCTCTTATTTGATTCCTGATCTGATTGAGTTGACAATAGACATTAACCATCACACTGGCAATGAGTGAGTCTGGAATACTTTAGTGGGCACACCCCTTGCCGGTTCTCAACACATGGCGAGCTGAGAGCAGGGTCCTCATCCAATGAATGAACCAAGAAGGCAACCAACTCTGTCCGCTGCAACCTCTGCCCTGGAGTGGCTGACTTGGAGACCAAAGCAGACCCAGCCCCCAAGAAGCCATGCCTGCTTCCAGATCTCATTCACTCAGCTCCCAGTGGAGAGGCCACAGCCAGGTGACAGTCCTTCCTTGCACATCACCACATTCTCTTGGGATTATGTCTGAATTCCAGGATCAACTTTATTATTATGATTAAAATATTAAAACATTATTATCAAAAATAATTTTTATGAACTATGGAGTAATCATAGCAACTCATTTACATCAAGAATTCATACACACTAAAATCACAGAAATGTTTTGGGGATGTCAGAGTGATGCCATTTATAAGGTACACTCCACCATAATTTATAGACACTTACCCCCTGGGTTATTGGACTTGAAAAGGAAAGGAAGAAGAGATGTCCAGGCCCAGAATTTGCATATTTATTTGGTGTCTGTCTCTATGCATGGGGCTCACTGCATCTCTCGGTTCACATGCCATATTGTGGTAATGGATGCTTAGGGAACATTTGCTAAGTCCCGGCACTGGGTGGGACCCTGAAGTACATAGTTAAGAGGTCTTCACCATCTTCCTGGCCCCTCCTGTTTGGCCCAGGCAGTGAAAGGAAGGAAGATGGGCTGAGGGTGGTGAGTCCGGGGCATGTTTGGTTTCCCTCTCTAAGTATGTATGTCTCCATCCTCTCTCTCTTCAGAGTCAAAGAGTCATCCTGGCTTCCCTCGTGGCCAGAGGCCTGGGAGTAACCAAAGATACACCTGCTCCTGCTAAGAGCCCCCTCTTCCACGACTAGGATGGACAGTTTGCTTGGAAATGGACTTAGAGCTGAGTTGACCTCTTGTGAGTTGCAGCCTCCCAACCTGTTCCACTCACTGCTGAGCACCATTGTTCTCAAAGAAAGGGTGAGCAGTGAAGTGTCCCTCACGCTCCCACCTACCTGGGGGTGACTGTCCAGCTCATGAACACCCTCTCCTCCACAGGCCAGGAAACCCAAGGGGCAGTGGCCCCAGGCCTGCAGGACTTGCTGGGGGACTTGCCCTGGACTTTGGGCCTTGAGTGGGTCCAGAGCACTGAGGCCTGGCCCTGGTCTCAATGTCACTCCTGTCCTGCCCAGCTGATCTGTGACCCAGTACAAAGGTCTTCACATGTGAGGCTAAAGCATGCTAGGGGAGAGCGAACTGAGAATGGTTCTTAGACTCTGTTCAGGGAGCCATATAGAAACTAGAGGAGGGTCACCCAGAGCGGGCAGAGACGCCTGAGTCTGGGAAGGGCAATGGGAGGATGGCCCTTGTACCATGGAGAACGCTTCAGTCCAGGGGGGGCATCCGCAGTGGGAACCTACTGAGGTAAAGGAACAAGACACAGGAGAGCTCAGGGAGCTGGGAATTTCCCTTTACACCTTGACAGCACAAGACCAAACACATCAAAATATAACACAGGTTAAAATTAAAATCATTCATTTTATATTTGATAAAAGGTTTTCCTACAAAGCAGAGGAAAGCTGCCCTCCTCCGCTGAGCTGTCTGCTTGCTGAGAGGGCACTCGTGCCACCCAGGGAGAGACAGGCCTCAGGCTTGCACCCCTCCCTTCTGCCTCTTGCTGCATTCTCCATGTTTACTGTTATTTTCTGTTTGTTTTGAAGTCATGAGTGTGAGCCAAGAGCAATGTTTGGGTTTCAGGAGGGAAGGGTGGGACAGGTGGGAAGAACATGGCTTGCTTGGCAACCTCCCTGCCCACATTACAGATTGCTTCTCAAATTCCTAATCTTTTTATTTATTTTTCATTTCTGTATTAATTAGAAACTTTGAATGGATACATCATGTGTTGGTACCATTCCTCTCCTCCTTGCCCCCATTCCACTGAGGGCCCTCACCATGGGGTTGTGAGGTTGTGAGTTATGAGTTGTGACAGCAGTGGTCAGTCATTGTGTGTTTAGGTCTACTTTGGTGTAGAGCTCTCAGAAGCTTCTGGACTTCTGCTTTGGTACATTTTCAAGTCCCCTCAGTGTCTGTCTCCATCACTCAGCGCTGGTTGATCTTAAGGCTTCTTTGCACTTTGAGCTTCTAGAAAAGTCACCAGTTATTTTTCCAAAATCCAATGTCACCTTGCATAGGGGACATGTAATGGAAGCATGTTCTTGACTGCCCAGGGAGACTTCTCCATGGACCTTCCAGCCAGCCCTGACCCATGATGACTGCATCACACACACACACACACACACACACACACACACACACACACACACACACGTGTGGAGCAGCAATGTCCCTCATGGAGAAAGGAGTCTTGGTGAAGATGGGAGCAGTGAACAGAAGCAGAGAAGATGATACTTCTAGTTGACCACAGCCCATGCCAGGACAGAAAGCTCAGCTCTGGCCTGTCTGGGGACTTTACTCCTGAGACTTCATGCATCTGTGATGTAACCACCCAGATGTCATGACCCTGAGCACCTCTTCCTTCATATGTGTCTACTACCTGTATGGAGGGGGCTTACTAATTATGTGGGCCTAGAGTGGGAAGTCAGTGACCCGACGCAGATGGATGACCAGGGGTGCAGGTCACCAGTTGGTGTAGAGAAAACTGGTTTCTTGGAGGACATCAAGGTATTTTTCTCTTGAGCAGACAAGTGGGCAAGCAGAACCAAGCCTGGGGTATAACTGGCAGTGCAGTCGGCAAGAAGCCCATCTGGGTGGCTGGTGGCTGCTGTCACTCCGTCCCCTCTGAGGGACTCTTGTTTTTTTCTGACCCCTCAGGATCCTTTGCAGGTTGGTGGGAGTTTTTCACAAGATGCAGATTGGTATAGTCTCTGGATACTGATGAAAAGAGGTGTGTGCACACATGTTCCATAAGGGCTGAGTTAGTTATTTCACTGCCTGCTGTGATCAGATAGGAAGCCACATCAGGAAGGGTTTCCATTGGCTTGGTCTCTCATCGTGGGAAGGCATGGCGCCGGGCTCAGACCCCGGTTCCTGGTATGATGCCACCTACATTTAGAGCAGGTCTTCCTTCCTTAGCTAATCTTCTCTGCACCCATCAGTAACAACACACTTGGGTAAGGAAGACCGAGATGAGTACTAAGATATACAGGATCCCTTGCCACAAGGACTAATACAGACAGCCCACGAAGGAGGATATACAACTGATCAGGGATGGGGAGGGGGGAAGTGGGGAATTCGGGATAACAACGCATGGTTTGCCCACTAAATAATGTAACTCATTATGGAT
>PVHP010044492.1:0-14069 GCA_004024765.1 Zapus hudsonius | reverse complement strand
ACCATGGATAGCCTAGTATTCATCCAGGTTCTCCTGGCCATGCTTCTGGATAATCTCCCACACCACGGTTCTCACAATCTTTCTGCCCCCTCTTCCGCATAGTTCCCTGAGTCGTGGTGGATGAGTATTAAGGCTGCTTTAAGGTTGTGAGCTTAGGGGTCTTTGTGTTGGTTTCTGTCAAACTGGCTTATCCTGTGTTGATTGAATGTCTGTGGCTGTGGGTCCCCTGTTCATCCTGTCATTCTCTGCGGGGTTCCATATGGATCCTCCCCGGTATGACAGTAGTGGCTCCTCTATTGCCAGAATCTCAGGTATTGGACTATGGTCGGTTGGTAGGGTTAATTGGACCCCAGATCTCTCGCTGCATCCTGAAAAACACATACACAATCTCCATCAGAGAGTGTGATCAGGGTAGGTTAACAAATATACACATTACTGGGTTACCTAGATTCTAATTGTTAGTAGCCTCCCCGTCAATCGCTCCCATAGTGCATCTTGTCTTGGGATCCCAAGAGTACAGGATCCAGTGCCTATCTCCCTGAATCCCAAGTTCCAGACAAGGGGTCCCCCTCAATAAGTGGAAAATAGGCCGAATTTGAAAGCTGTTGATTGTCTCGCCCAGGCCCAGTCTCCTCCATTGCACAAGTGCTCCTTTCTTAGTTCGATGATCTTTCCCAGTAGGAGGTGTGATCAGCCACAGATTGGGTTTCGGGTCAGTGGTCTCTGTGTACTCCAGCTGTTGTTGATCAGTTTCCCCTGGCAGATTGTGCAGTGCCTTCAAGCACTACACTAACTGCCTTCTGGGGGCTGAAAACCGTTCTGGACTTTGAAGGGTCTCTCAATGCTGATCAATGGCATTCTGTGGTTTCTTCAGCAACAGGGTTTTGCCTCAGGCCTGGGAAGGGCACCCAAGAGCTTTGACAGAATTCTGTCTTGTTGGAATCACATGAGTCACTTTGTCAACAGCTCAGTGAGGGAAGGAACAAGTGGTGGGAACCAGGGGTTGTCAGGCTGATCTAATTATTCACAGGTTTAGACTCTCTCCCCTACCACTCATGGCCCCTCTTGCCAGTCGACGCTCACTACTTACTCAATAGGTTACAGTATGCTCGTGAGGATTTTATGTTTTTGAACCTAGTATGATTTATCCTCATGCTTAAGCCATTCCCCTCCTCACATCCCTTACCCCTCATTCATAAACTCTCACTTCTTCCTACTAGTCTTCATAAAGAACACGGTTATCCTGGTTAAGGACCACATATGAGGGACAATATGCAGCGTTCGATTCTCCGTTCTTTTGAGTGTTTGCTTAGTAAGATCTGCTCAAAGTCAGACCATTTTTTCCTAAATTTCGATATATCATTTTTCCTTTCAGCTGAGTAAAATTCCATCGTGTAAATATACCACAGTTTCGCTATCCATTCCTCCGTGGATGGGCATTTGAGTTGATTCCAATACTTGGCTATTATGAATTAGGCTGCTATAAATAGTTGTACAAATGTTTCTGCATTGAGATGTGATATCTTGTGGATAGATGCCTAGTAGAGGGATAGCTGGGTCCATTGGTAGTTCTATGTCTATTGTGTTCAGGAGTCTCCATACTGCTTTCCATAGTGGATGAACAACTTTGCAATCCCACCAGCAGTGAATGAGGGTTCCTCTTTCCCCGCATCCTCGCCAGCAATGATTGTTGTTGGTTTTCATTATTATTGCCATTCTGACCAGGGTAAGGTGGTATCTCATTTTGGTTTTGATTGGCATTTCCCTGATGTTTAGGGATGCTGAGCACTTTCTCAGGTGAGAAAAGGCCATTTGTGTTTCCTCCTCTGTGAATTCTCTGTTGAGATCAGTGCCCCATTTTGTGAGGGGGCATTTTGGGTTTTTGCTATTAATTTTTTTGAGTTCACTGTAGGTTCTGAAAATCAGGCCTCTGTCTGTGTTGTAGCTGGCGAAAATTATCTCCCAATTTGAGGGGGTCTACTGACTTTGAGAACGGTGTTTTTGTCTATACAGAAGTTTTTGAGCCTGATCAGGTCCCATTGGTTAAGTGACTGTTGCACTTCCTGGGCTACTGGAGATTTGCTCAGGAAATTGTTCCCTAATCCTAACTCATGTAGGGTTCCTCCAAATTTTTCTTCCAGGGTTTTCAGGGTTATAGGCTTGATATTGAAGTATTTGATCCATTTGGAGTTGATCTGTGTGCATGGTGAAAGGAGTGGGTCTAATTTCATTTTTTAACACGTGTTTATCCAATTTGTCCAGCACCATTTGTTGAAGATGCTATCTTTGGCCCAGCACACATTGTTGGCACCCTTGTCAAAGATTAAGAAACTGAAGTTACTTACATTAAAGGTTGGGTCTTCGAGTCTATTCCACTAGTCCGATTGTCTGTTTTTCTGCCAATACCATGCTGTTTTAGTTACTATGGCTTTGTAGTATGTTTTAAAGTCAGGTATGGGGATACCTCCTGCATAATTTTTTTTTTTGCTCAGAATAGTTTTAGCTATACAAAGTCTCTTACCCTTCCAAATAAATTTTGAAATTATTTTTTCAATGTCTGTGAAGAAGGAGGTTGGGATGTTTATTGGCATTGCGTTGAATCTGTAGATTGCTTTTGGCAGGATTGCCATTTTTACTATATTGATTCTTCCTATCCATGAGCATGGAATGTCTTTCCAACTCATCACATTCTCCTCTATTTCCCTCTTGAGTGTTTCATTATTTTCCTTATATAAGTCTTTCACTACCCTGGTTAGTGATATCCCCAGGTATTTTATTTTATTTGACAATATAGAGAACGGGACAGTTTCTCTGATGTCTTTTTCCAAATCTTTGTCTTCTGTATATATAGAAAGGCTACTGATTTTTGTGTGTTAATTTTGTATCCTGTCACTCTGCTGAAGGCATTGATCACCTTCAGGAGATTACTAATACTGTTCTATGGGTCTGATATATATAAGATCATGTCATCTGAAAAGAGGGATAGTTTGATTTCTTCTTTTTCGATTTCTATCCCTTTTATGCTATTCTCTTGTCTTATTGATTGGGCTAGAACTACAAGCACTATGTTAAATAACAGTGGTGAAAGTGGACATCCCTGTCTTGTTCCTGAGTTGACAGGGAACTCCTTGAGTCTTTCCCCATTAAGTATGATTTGTATTTTAGGAGATCTGTATATTGACTTTATCATGTTGAGTTATAGGCCATCTATGTCTATTCTTTCCAGGGTTTTGAACATGAAGTGGTGTTGAATTGTGTCAAAAGATTTCTCAGCATCAATTGAGGTGACCATGTGGTTTTTGCTTTTGAGTTTGTTAATGTGGTGAATTATATTTATCAATTTGCATATGTTGAAACATCCCTGCATCCCTGGGATGAAGCCGACTTGGTCAGGGTGAATTATAGTCTTGATGTGGGTTTGTATTCAGTTTGCTAGGACTTTGTTTAGGATTTTTGGATCCAAGTTCATCAGGGATATGGGTCTGTAGTTTTCTTTTTTTTTGTTACATCCTTGCCTGCTTTGGGAATTAGGGCGATGGTAGCTTCATAGAAGGAGTTTGGGAGCCTACCCTCTTTTTCTATGTCCCTGACAAGCTTGAAAAAGAGAGGCTTCAGTTCTATGATGAAGGTTTGGTAGGATTCAGTTGAGAAGCCATCAGGACCTGGGCTTTTCCATATGGGGAGGTTCTTGATTACTAATTCAAACTCTGTGATTGCTACCAGATTGCTTAGGATATTTATCTGCTCTGGTCTGAGCCTTGGAAGTTGGTAGGTGTCCAGGAATTTATCTTTTTCTTCCAGGTTCTCTAATTTTGCAGAGTAGAGGTTTTGGAAGTATGACCTGATGATACATCCAATCTCTTCAGGATCTCTTGTGATCTCCCCCTTGTCATTTTTTATTTTGTTAATTGGGGCCTTTTCAGTTTTTCATTTGATTAAGTTGGCCAGGGGTTTTGTCAATCTTATTGATTTTTTCAAAGAACCAACTCTTTGATTTGTCTATTTTTTAAATTGTTTTCTTTGTTTCCAAGTCATTAATCTCAGCTCTGATCATTATTATTTCCTTGTGTCTTGAGCTCCTAGGGTTGGATTTTTCCATCTGTTCTAATGACCTTAGGTATGAGGATAGTTGGATGATTTGAGACCTCTCTGTCTTTGTTATGAAGATTTAGAGCAATGAATTTCCCCCTTAGAACTGCCTTCATTGTATCCCACAAGTTCTGAAAGGATGTGTCCTCATTATCATTTGTTTATAGAAAGTTCTGGATTTCCTGTCTGATTTCTTGTTTCACCCATTCATTGTTCAGGAGCAAGTTGTTCAGTTGCCAATATCTTTTGAAATTTTTGGATCCTCTCCCATTGTTAATTTCTAGTTTTAATGCATTGTGGTCTGATATAATGCAGGGGATTACATTGATCTTTCTGAATTTGCTGAGGGATGATTTACGGCCCAGTATATGGTCAATTTTGGAAAAAGTTCCATGCTCTGCTGAGAAGAATGTGTAATCTGTGTCCTTGGGGGTGAAATGTTCTGTAGATGTCTGGTATCCCTAGTTTGTCAACGGTGCCATTTAGCAGCTTGATTTCCCTGCTTGTCTGTTGTTTATACGATCTGTCTAGGGATGACAGTGGAGTGTTAAAGTCTCCTACTATGATGGTGTTGGCATCTATATCTGCTTTGCTTTTGAATAATTTCTGTCTAATGAACTGGGGGGCCCTTGCATTTGGTGCATACATATTTAGTATAGTGATGTCTTCTTCCTGTGTCGTTCCCTTGACAAGTAGGAGGTGGCCATCATTGTCCTTTTTTATTGCTGTTGGTTTAAAGTCTATTTTGTCAGATATTAAGAGTAGCCACACCTGTTTTTTTTATTCTTCCCACATGCCTGGAATATTGTTTTCCACCCTTTTACTCTCAGTAGGTTACTGTCTTTAGCAATTAGGTGTGTTTCTTGAAGGCAATAGATGGAAGGGTCCATTTTCCTGATCCAACCTGCTATCCTGTGTCTTTTTATGGGAGAGTTGAGTCCATTTACATTCAAAGTTATTACTGTGAGGTTTGCCATATTGTAGAGAATATGGAGGTTGTTATCTAAGCTGTTGCTGCTATCTCTTTTGTGTTACCTTGCTTGTTCTCTGTTCCTTTCCTGGGGTAGGTTGTTTTTTTCGTCTGCATGGGATATCTCATGAAGTATCTTTTGAAGGTCTGGCTTTATGCTCAAGTAATTGTAAAGCTGATTAGTCTCGTGGAATACTTTAATTCCTCCCTGAATTATGATGGATAACTTTGCTGGGTAGAGTAGTCTAGGTTGGAATCCTTTCTTCTTTAGGCCTAGAATTGCTTTGTTCCAAGCTCTCCTGGCTTTTAAAGTTTCTATGGAGAAGTCTGATGTGATTCTGATGCGTTTTCCTTTATACGTGAGTTTCCTTTCTCTCATTGCTCTGAGGACTCTCTCTTTTTCCTCAATGTTTGACATTTGTCTTGGGGTGTTCCTCCTTTGGTCTAATTTGTTTGGGGTCCTCCGTATCTCTTTTAGTTGCACAGGACTATCTCTTGCCAATTATGGAAAGTTTTCTTGAATAATTCTTTTGAAAATATTTTCTATGCCCCTAGTTTGGTTTTCTTCTCCTTCTGGGATCCCCATGATCCTGAGATTAGGTCTTTTTATGGTATCCCACATTTCCCTTGAGTCTTTTTCACTTGCTCTTTTGAATTTTGTCAAGGTTCTGATTTCTCTCGAATTCTCCTCTGTTCTGTCTTCCATGTCCAACGTTCTGTTTTCCCAGTGATTGATCCTGTTGGTAAGAGATTCTAGAGATGTTCTTATTATTTCTATGTGGTTTTTGTTTTCTGCAGCTTCTTTCTGGGTTGCTTCTATCATCCTGTTGAGATGTGATTTCATTTCAAGGTTTGATTTAATTACTTCTTCCTGACAGTCATTCTTATATTTGCAGATGTCTTTGGTTAATTTGGAAAGCTAGTTTTTGATACCTTCAGTTTGTTGGCTTGTCTTTAGTTCTGATATGTCTCTTCTGACGTCCATTTGGTTCTCCTCTAACATATTAAGCCTGGTGGCAAAGCTAATGAGCTTATCTTGTACCCATTCAATATATTGGTCGATCTTTTCTTGCATGACTAACAATAAGTTCTCCTTAGTATCTGTGCCAGTATGATTGGGGTTTCGTGTCGTGTCATCCTGGTCCTGCTTCTGCTCTCTCTCTTTAGTGGTATTATTGTTGTCATTTGGCATGGTTTCCTCAGCTGGTGTAATAGTCTTGCTTTGAGGTCTGCCCATTTCAACTCCATTTGAGGAGGTTGGCGGAATACCTTTCAGATATCTGCAGGGGTCAGCAGTCATGGGGGATGGCAGAGGGCAGTGGGCACTGGATCATGTTCAGTTGTCGGGGCTGTGGGGGTTGGTGGTCGTGGAGAGGTGTAGCGGACCCCCGGATGGTGTGGGTATGGGGTGTGGGGCCACCGCATTCTTCAGGCGAGGGGAACAGGCCCTCAGAGGCCTGGGGACCCAGGGCATGGTGTCAGCAGGGGGAGGGGCGGGGGTGAGCCTACTGAGATCCCTGGAACTAGTGTTGCTGGGTTCTCTTTGCACAGATAGAGGGGCTGATGGGTTCCTCAAGAGCAGAATAAAAGCAGGGCAGATCCATTGGAGGCTGGAGTTCAGGGGAGGGGCTACGTAAGAACCCCTCGGCCAATTTGGAAGGTGGCAGAGAAAGAAAAGGAAAGAAATAAAATAAAATAAAATAAAAAATAATTCAGGATCCAGTGAAAGAGAAAGAAAAGAAAAAAAGGATTAAAAAAACAAAATAGAGAACAGAGTAGCAGGAGGGGAGGGGCGGGGCATAAGTGCTGGAGTCTGGAAGGCAAGGGGAAGGGCTACGTAGGAGCCCCTGGTCAAACCGGAGAAAGAGAAAGAAAAGAAAAAAAAAGGATTAAAAAAACAAAATAAACAATTGAACAGAGTAGCGAGGGGGAGGGGCGGGGCAGATGTGCTGGAGTCCAGAAGGCGGGGGGAAGGGCTACATACAGATGGCCGATGGAGAAAGAATATTAATATAAGAAATAAAACTTAAAAAAAACACAACAAAAAGTTGAAAAAGAAAGACTCGCAAGTGCCAGGGAGGGGTGGGATAGACAGAGGGTGGGAGGGTCGGAGACGAAACCGGCTGAGCAGGTAGCCGGTGGACTGAGGCTGCTCCGGCACAGCCTGCCTGCTACAGACGACTAACTGCCTCCTGTGAGCGCTGGTCCACGCTGGCGGCTTCCAGTAGTGAGGATCCTGTGCTCAGAGGTGTCTGGAGCTCAGCGCGTGGCCACAGCTTGTGTCCAAAACCTGGATCCCCGCTGAAAACCCTAGCCCTTGATTCCTGAGGTGTACGCGTGTCTGCTAGTCAGCCATCTACCCCGGAATATCTTGAAATAATTTAGGGATTAAAGTCTGCATAATGTATTTTTATCAAAGTTTTCTATTACCTTCTCTGAATTCCTATTCCCCATCTCCCTTCTACTGAACCGCTTCTTTCCAGCTACTCCCTATTCATCTTTGATGTCTTTCTTGTGCTCCTCAACCATCCATGATGTGTTGTTAAAGGACCAAATATTGTGCAGGTCTTATGCACGTAACAACAGACTCAGTGAGTTCAGTAAGTTTTCATAAATATGTCAACCAATCAAACCCCTATAACTACCACTACAAATAAGATACAGAATATACCCAATGCTCCAGAAGGTTTCCCTTGCCCCTTTTCAGTCATAAGCCCATAAGCAAAGCCAATAATTTTTTTTACAAATTCCTCTTTTGCTATGGATTAGTTTACCTGTCCTTGAAAAGTACATTTAAAAGAGATCATACATTTTGTCTTTGCATCTGAGGCAGCCTATAAGAATTTGGGGTAGCATACTTGACTAGGTTAAGAGACACAAAGCAAGTGAACAATAAATACAATATTATCCCCACTAAAATATTTCAGTTGCTCAATATTTAAAACACATATGTATGTATGCATGTATATATGTATGTATTTCTTTGGCTGCCCTTCAGTACTAATTCATTTAAGTCACAAGAAAATTTCTATGTTCCAGAACACAATCTTTACTTGATGCCAATCTGACATGCTGCACATATTGTATCTTCCTAAAGCAAGTTGTTCTTGGCTTTATTTCATGTAGCATGTTTCACTCACAAAGTATGATCCCTCAATTGTGACATTAATACAATTTAAGTCATGGTCAAAATTTCCTTTGGAGCTGTGTAGGCTTTAAGGACACTATGACACTA
The DNA here is from genome assembly GCA_004024765.1 of Zapus hudsonius. Lineage (NCBI taxonomy): Eukaryota > Metazoa > Chordata > Mammalia > Rodentia > Dipodidae > Zapus > Zapus hudsonius. The sequence continues at coordinate 5,775 of PVHP010044492.1, read as the reverse complement.
TAGCACTCTGAGAACCCCTGAGGAGACAACCATGCCAAATACAACAGGTGCATCTGCTTCCCTAGAGCAGCTTGTGTTCTGCCTTCACATTTTTACTAGATCATTGCATTTCACTGCTTATTGCAACTGGTTGTACCTTGGACTTACCCTGTATCATGGTTTGATCCAGGTGTCCCCAACAAACAAATGAATGTGTTCTGATAGATCGATCCTCAGCTGATGGCAGTTTGGGTTTTACAACCTCAATGAAGCTGTGTTGTCAGGGGCGGGCTTATGGGGTTATAAGCCAGCTTCCCCTTGCCAGAGTTTGGCACACCTTCCTGCCGCTGTTTGCAGTGCTGTGGCAGAGGTGATATCCAGCCCTCTGCTCATGCCATTGTTTTCCCTGCCAGGATGGAGTCTCCCCTCCAGTCCCTAAGCCAAATAAACCCATTCCTCAACAAGCCGCTTTGCTTGGGTTCTTTGTGCGCAGCAACTAGAAAGTTGACTGCAACACCCTGCCCAGATGCTTCTGTTGTATTCCACTCTACTCAGAATGCAGAACACCAGTTTTGGTGTACATTAGAGAGAAAGGAGAACAAAAGAAAAGAATTCAAGAGTGGAGCCAGAGTAGGAGAAAACACAATGTCTTATATTCATGATTTGACTTTATACATACCCTTCTTTCATCACTGGGAAATACAGCTATGACTATATGATATTCTGCATATGTACAAAAGCATAAAGATTTTATGTGCATAAGCTTAAATATGCATACTCTAGCTAGGAACCGAAAATAGTTCAAGTTCACAAGAAAGAAGAATAATTCTCAAGTGATTGCTATTTTCATTTATATTTTTTTGTTCTCACTGGCTTATTTATTAACAAGAGCTTTCTGTCTCAACTTCTACCAAACCCTTAGTGGATTACTGAATAACTTATATATCTATGGGGAAATGGGCTACTAAAAGTCAAATATACTTTCAAAAATTCTTGGAAACACACATTTCTATTTCTTCTGTGGGTACAGTTATTTGGGGAAGGGGATGGTTGCATTGATTCTCATCCATTTTTAACAATTTTCCCTGTCCCCTCTATTAAATTAATTTAGCCATTCCATCCCAATGTATACATAAGAAATAATAAGTTGTGGTAAATGACCTCCAGCTCCTGGGATAAGACCAAGTCCCAGCCTCCAGTTCTCTTTCTAGAAGGATCTCCCAGAAGTGCCTTCTCAGACCTCCATAGCCATCTGCTAGGATCTCAAAGCAGGAGATCAGGACCCACCGCACCGGATATCTGCCAACCCAGATGAGCGTCTCAGGAAGCCTGGATGTTCTGGTGTGGAGCACAGAAGCCCGGGGAAAGCTGGTGAGCCAGCAGAGCTGGGCCAACCCACCAGACCCATCACTTATGTAAAGCCCATGGTAATAGAGGCCACAGCCCCACAGAGACCAGAAAGACACCACACCAGAAGACATCGAGAGTTGAGAAGCCACCCTTTGGGAGGGCGGCAGAGGACAGAGAGGAGGCAGAGGAGGAGCCACCGCCAGCAGGCAGCCTTTCAGGAGCCACCTGAAGCCTCCGGGGGGCACGGTGTACAAATGGTTCAGGTGGACCATCACCCCGAGGAACTGGACGTGGACACTGGGCTGGGAGCTGAGCTGCCCCCAGGATTCCCCTTCACTGCAATAATGCCAGTGCCCATGGGGAGCATCCAGGAGCTGCCCCTGTCCTCTGACTACTGGTCCTGGGGGCTTCAGGTAGACACCTTGTACCCCTGTATAGTCTTTAGCCCTCTGTCTGGGACTTCCCTGCACTTCATGCAGACCTCCATGTGTTCGGGATCCCAGAGTTCCTCACCCACATTTGAATGGGACCTAGGGCACCTAGTGCCGGCATGTACAGTCACCAAGCATTTGTGGAAGAGGACACATTAAAAAGAAAAAGAAAACAAGAAAGAAAAAAGAAATAATGAGTTGTCAAAAGTTATCCTGGTTAAGAATCATAGTTCATAGCATATAGAAAGGTAAAGAATGGCCTTTGAGATGAAAATGGCAAAAGACAGTTCAAGTCTATTTATCCTAGCTGTCATGGTTATAGGGAATATCGTCACACACACACACACACACACACACACACACACACACACGTGTTGGTTTGATCCTGGTTCCCCCCCATAAACTTAATGAGTTCTGAATGCTTGATCCCCAGCTGATGGCAGTTTTGGAATTGGAACCTTGATAAAGGTATATTGTTGGGGACAGGCTTATGGGAGTTATAGCCAGCTTCTGCTTGCCAATGTTTGGCATACCTCCTTGCCACTGTTTGCTGTGCTGTGGTGGAGGTGATGGCCACCTCTGTTCATGTTGTTGTTTTCCCTGCCATGATGGAGCTTCCTCTCAAGTCCATAAGCCAAAATAAACCCTTTTCTCCCCCAAGCTGCTTTTGGTTGGATTCTTTGTCACAGCAATGAGAAATATAATATAGATATATGATAGACAGACAGATAGATGATAGATAGATAGATAGATAGATAGATAGATAGATAGATAGATAGATAGATGGATGATAGGTAGATAGATAGGTAGGTAGATAGATAGATAGATAGATAGATAGATAGATAGATACTAGGAAAATACTTTCTACCCAAGAATGGGGACCTGAATTTGGATGCTCAGCACTTACATAAAATGCAAGTCATTGCAGCATGTGCCTGTAATACCAGTGCTGGGGCAAGTAGAGAGGATCCCTGAGGCTTGCTGGCTAGCTTGTCTAGCCAAATCAGTGAGCTCTAGACTCAGTGAGAGAACCTGTCTTAAAGAATAAAGTGGAGGGTGATTGAGTAAGACACCCAATGTCTACCTCTAGCATCTGCATCCATCCATACATGTGTACATGCACTTACACACACACACATGCCTACACATATACAATCACACAGGTATACACATGCAAAAAGTTAAAATAAAATACATATTTTATAAAGCAATACTTTCCAGCAGGTATAAATTGCTGCAACAAGTTGGAAAGGAGAGACATCATGCTCATCTTAGTACTTCGACAATCCCTCTGTGGGTCTGTAAAAGCAAGGATATTATCCCTTAGCTTATTCCACTGTTGAATAGGGGTAAGCATGGCCCAATTACTTCTAGTTTGGTCTATGATGTACTAGAGCTATTTGTTGGAGCATCTCTTTCCTGTCCTATTAATAAAACCCAAGGGGAACTTCAGACCATGTTACACCTCCATATTAAGTCCAGGTGATCATAATCAAGCAGCTTGGGAGTCTAGCAGTGGTGCAAAGGTGTCATGGTTTGATCCAGGTGTCCCCCACAAACAAATGAATGTGTTCTCACAGATTGATCCTCAGCTGATGGCAATTTGGGAATTAGAACCTCACTAGAACTGTGTTGTTGGGGCGGGCTTATGGGGTTATAAGCCAGCTTCCCCTTGCCAGTGTTTGGCACACCTTCCTGCCGCTGTTTGCAGTGCTGTGGCAGAGGTGATGTCCAGCCCTCTGCTCATTCCATCATTTTCCCTGCCAGGATGGAGTCTCCCCTTGAGTCCGTAAGCCTAATAAACCCATTCCTACATAAGCCACTTTTGCTTGGGTTCTTTCTGAGCAGCAACTAGAAACCTGACCTCAACAACAGGTTTTCATGACCCTGTCCTACAACCCCTGCATTGAGTCCCTAGAAGGGTGGAGGATGGCAGATGGCTTGTGGCTAGCTCCATGGCAGGGCCTCTACCCCATGGACTGATCCAGGATGCCCATCAAGGAGGGTCCCCAGTGGGTTGGGGACAGGGAGGAGGGAAATGGAGTACCACCACAAGATTTGTTCATACAATGTATTTAATTATTGACAATAAAGATGTTTTTAAAAAGGCAGGCACATTTTATCCTGACCCCCACATTCTAGCAGGCATTTTCCTGCATTCTTTCTCCAACGGAAAGGTAGGTGAATATACAAATTGAAAGAAATCTGGAAGAAGACAGGAAAGAAGAAATCCAGGTGCCATTTACCATTATCTTGATAAAATGGCAGTGACACACAGTCTGCCTGTCACAATTACAGTGATAAATGCCCGTTTCTTTGAGGTTTGTTTGAAAGTCAAATATGGAGATTATTTTGAGAAGACTGACAGATGGCCTTCTTTCCCAGCTGAACTTTGATAAGTGCTCAGAAAACACTGTCATTTCTCAAACTAGGAAGAGGACCCCTAAAATGACCCACCTAACCAAAGGACCCAATAAAATTTTTGCCATTGGCCACGTTTTATGAGTCTTACACTTAGGTTTTTCTATTTTCTTTTTCGATCCCCCTCTTCTCCCACCCTCAAAGGAAGCTTCGCTTCTTTTCTTCTTATAGTCAATTATTGATCTCTGACCTCTCCCCAAGGTTTTGATTAACACAAAGGATTGCCACATAAGCAGCTTTTTGTTTGTTTACAGATAATTTGTTTTTTATTATTCACTTGCTGCAGTAAATCTTGCTTTTATTGTCCAACCACTGAACAGAGAAAAATGGAATAACCTGAGTAACTAAATAATTCAGGCTTCAATGTGTGGTAGAAAAAGGGGAAGGCCAGGCCTGAGGCAAAACCCTGTTGCTGAAGAAACCACAGAATACCATTGTTCAGCATCGAGAGACTCTTTGAGGTCTGGAATGGTAACCAGCCCCCAGATGGCAGTTAGTGCAGTGCTGGAAGACACTACACAAGCTACCAGGGGAAGCTGAACAACAACAGCTGGAGTAAACAGACCACTGGCATGAAACACAGTCTGTGGCCATGAGTAGGCTGACCACACCTCCTACTGGGAGAGAAAAGGAAACCAAGAAAGGAGCACGTGTGAAATGGAAGAGCCTGAGCCTGTGGGAGACAATCAACAGCTATTAAATTCGGCCAAATATTCCACTCAGTGAGGGGGAACCCTTGATTGGAATGGGGATCCAGGGCTATATGCACCGGATCCCATACTCTTGGGCTCCCAAGAAAAGATGCACTATGCGAGTGACTGCCGGGGAGGCTTTTGAAAATAGAAGCTAGGTAATCCAGATTGTTGTATATTTGTTAACCAATACTGACCTCATTCTCCGATGGAGATTGTGTTTGTATTTTTCAGGATACAGCGAGAGAGCTGTGGCCCATATAACCCTACCAACCGATTGCAGGCAGAAAACTGAAATCCTGGCATGAGATGAGCCACCACAGTCATACGGGGGAGGATCCATATGGAACCCCCCAGAGAATGATTGGATGAACAAGGGACCCACAGCCATAGCCATTCAATCAACAAAAGATAAGCCAGTGTGACAGAAACCAACAAATCTCGACACAAAAACCCCGAAGATCACAACACCATAGCAGCCTCAATACTCACCCACCACGACTCAGGGAACTGAGCAGAAGAGGGGGCGGAAAGATTGTAAGAGCTGTGGTGGGGGAGAATATCAGAGACTTGGCAACCCTCAGTAACAACACACTTGGGTCATGAGAACCCAGCTGAAGACTGGGCTATCCATGGTCCCCTACCACAAAGACTGATACAGACGGCCCACAGAAGAGGATATCCAGCTGACTTGGGATGTGGAAGGGGGGCAATGGGGAATTGGGGATAACAACTCATTGTTGGCCCACTAAACAATGTAACTCATTATGGACAATAAAGAAAAAAAAGTTAAAAAAAAAAGAAAACTACAGATGGCTCCTTAATAAAGATACACTGAAGTCTACTTACATATATTGATTGTGAAACTGAGGTGAAGACACAGCTCTTATTGTTGACAGGAA
>PVHP010044491.1:0-14011 GCA_004024765.1 Zapus hudsonius | reverse complement strand
CCTCTGCCTCCTGAGTGCTGGGATTAAAGGTGTGTGCCACCACGCCCGGCTTAAATAAATATTTTAATGATTTCTAGAAAAGCTCATAGTATTGGTGAGTGGTTGGCAAGCTAAGATTCTTTAGCCAAACTTGGCTTGTCACCTATTTTTCTACACCCTGTGAATTAAGAATACATTTCACATTTTTTAAATTATTTGAAAAACCAAAAGAAATTCTATGTTGTGATGTGTGGAAACTGTATTGCATTTGGATCTTCTGGCTGTTTTTGTGCTGCAGAGGCAGATCTGAGTGGTTTCCACAGTGCTCCTGTTTGGTGCTCCCATTTCATGGCTGCTCAGTGCACCACTGAGTTGCTCTGATAGTTACAATTTGACAGTTTTTTAAGTACCATGTGTATCACTGTGATAAAACATTTATTTTTTAAAATCAGTGCATACCCTTATGCCAAAACAAGAAAAAAAGAAAGTAGGTTTTCAGATGGCAAAGCAGATACTTTTCCTAAACTCAAGCTGCAGTTCCAGCTTCTTTTTTGGGCTTTGATGCAAGTGCAAAAGAAATTTCCATAATGGGTTTTGCTTAATCCATTTAACTGTATTGCTGAGCTTCTTTCAAACCTTCAGTTGGAACTGATTAATCTTCAGTGTAATTACATCTTAAAAGGCAAATATGAAGGAAAGAATCTAATATATTTCTGTAAATGTTTCCAAGTGATGAATTTGCTTAATTAATATCATGTTTGTAGCTATGCCTATTAGTATTGGCATTATAGATTTGTGCAAAAAAAGAAACATTTTTCAAAGATGAACATAAAAGCTCATTACAGATCCGCTCTAACATGCACATTTGCAGTGGAATGTTCATGTGGTGAATACTAACTTTGAATCCCGATTAAGCAAAATGTTATCCCTTAAAGAAAATTCTATTCTCATTAATAAACCTGTATAACAAAATAACACACCTTTTTTAATTGCATTTTAAATTTTGTCAATAAAAACCTTGTGAGAGTTAATATTTCTCATATAATAATATTATATCAATATATATATAATATTATATAATAATAGATATTATATAAATACCTACATGATGTCCTTAATTTTCCTTTTTGGCCTCAAAACTTAAAATTTGGGGCTGGAGAGATGGCTCAGCGGTTAAGGCACTTGCCTCCAGTGCCTAAGGCCCTGGGTTCAGTTCCCCAGGACCCATGTAAGCCAGACCCACAAGGTGGTGGCCCTGGTGCGCTCTCTCGCTCTCTCTCTCTCTCTCTCTCTGCTTGAAAATGAATCAATAAAATTAAAAAAAAACTTAAAATTTGTTTGCTATATTGCCCTTTACAAAAAAGGTGCTGGCCCCTGGTGAAAATAATTTTGAATTATTCATTAATGGACCATGCTCTTTCTTATTTCTGCTTTGCTATTCCTTAATTGAGGCGGTTCTTTCTAATTTACTCTTAACCCATTATTTCCCAAACTTGCCTCATAAAAGTCATAAAAATCACAAGGTATACTGGTTAGAAATACATTCCATTCTAATCCAGTCAAGAAAATTTCGAAAATGTTTTTATGTTATAGGAACATAGTCCTAGGCTTTATCCTAGCAGCTCATTAAATTCCCCTGTTACTGTGTTTTCAGTTCTTAAATTGCTATGCTATTCTAAGACCTATAATTACTTCTACTAATCTACTAATCCCCTGGCCCTTCCCCAGTTCTGTAAGAGTAAAGCCCCTACCACCATCTGTTTCTCAGGTACATCTGCCTAAAAAGTGAAAAATTCAACTTTTAAACCATTATTATTTTATATGTATATAAGCTTTTAAGTCTAAGCTCATACCAGAATTTTTTTTGTTTGTTTGTTTTTTGAGGTAGGGTCTCGCTCTAGTCCAGGCTGACCTGGAATTCACTCTGTAGTTTCAGGGTGGCCTTGAACTCACAGAGATCCTCCTACGTCTGCCTCCTGAGTGCTGGGATTAAAGGCGTGTGCCACCACTCCTGGCTCAGAATTTTTTTTTTTAAGACAGGATCTTATGTAGCTGAGGATGGTCTTGAATTCCAGACCTTTCTGCCTTCACCCCCTTTTTTTTTTTTATCTTAAATACATGTTTATTGTCCATAATGTGTTACATTATTCAGTGGGAAAACAATGAGTTGTTATCCCCAATTCCCCAATGCCCCCCCCATCCCCAATCAGCTGGATATCCTCCTCCGTGTACCGTCTGGATCAGTCCTTGTGGCAGGGGACCCTGGATAGCCTAGTACTCAGCCCGGTCCTCCTAGCCCTAGTGTGTTGTTGCTCAAGGGTGCCATGCCTCTGGATAGTCTCCCCCACCACGGCTCTTACAATCTTTCTGCCCCCTCTTCCGCATAGTTCCCTGAGTCGTGGTGGATGAGTATTAAGGCTGCTTTAAGATTGTGAGTTTAGGGGTCTTTGTGTCGAAGATCGTTGGTTTCTGTCTCACTGGCTTATCCTGTGTAGATTGAATGTCTGTGGCTGTGGGTCCCTCGTTCCTCCCGTCATTCTCTGCAGGGTTCCATATGGATCCTCCATGTTATGACTGTGGTGGCTCCTCTCTTGCCAGAATCTCAGGTATCGGCCTACGGTAGGTTGGTACGGTTAGATGGGCCCCAGCTCTCGCTGCATCATGAAAAATTCAAGCACAATCTCTACCGGAGAGTGTGATCAGTGTAGGTTAACAAATATACACATTTCTGGTTTACCTAGATTCTATTTTTAGTAGCCTCCCCGTCAATCGCTCCCATAGTGCATCTTGTCTTGGGAGCCCAAGAGTATGGGATCCGATGACTATCGCCCTGAATCCCAAGTTCCAGACAAGGGGTCCCCCTCACTAAGTGGAAAATTTGGCCGAATTTGAAAGCTGTTGATTGTCTCCCCCAGGCCCAGGCTCCTCCGTTGCACAAGTGCTCCTTTCTTGGTTTGCTGTTCTCTCCCAGTAGGGGGTGTGGTCAGCCTACTCATGACCTCAGATTGTGTTTCGTGTCAGTGGTCTCTGTTTACTCCAGCTGTTGTTGATCATTTTCCCCTGGCTGCCTGTGCAGTGCCTTCCAGCACTACACTAACTGCCTTCTGGGGGCTGGATATCATTCCGGACATTGAAGGGTCTCTCGATGCTGGTAGATAGCATTCTGTGGTTTCTTCAGCAACAGGGTTTTGCCTCAGGCCTAGGGAGGGCACCCAAGAGCTTTGACAGAATTCTGTCTTCTTGTTGGAATCTCATGAGTCACTTTGGTCAACAGCTCAGTGAGGGAAGGAACCCGTGGTTGGAACCAGGGGTTGTCAGGCTGATCTAATTATTCACAGGCTTAGACTCTCCCCTACCACTCATGGCCCTTCTTGCTAGATGACTCTCACTACTTACTCAATAGGTTACAATATGCTCGTGAGGATTTTATGTTTTTGAACCTAATATGGTTTACCCTCAAGCTTAAGCCATTCCCCTCACCCCATCCCTTACCCCTCACTCATAACCTTTCACTTCTTACTACTAGTCTCCATAAAGAACACGGTTATCCTGGTTAAGGACCACATATGAGGGAGAATATGCTTTTTAAAATATATTTTTAAAATTTATTTTTCAAGCAGAGAGATACAGAGAGAGAGAGAGAGAGAGAGAGAGAGAGAGAGAGAGAGAGAGAGAGAGAGAACACTGAACACCAGGGCCACCACCTTGTGGGTCTGGCTTATGTGGGACCTGGGGAATTGAACCTAGGGCCTTAGGCACTGGAGGCAAGTGCCTTAACCGCTAAGCCATCTCTCCAGTCCTGAAATAGAAAATTTTTAATGTTTTTATTTATTTATTAGCAAGCAGAGAGAGATAGAGAAAAGAGAAACAGAGAGAATGGGTACACCAGGACTCCAGCCACTACAAACGAACTCCAGTCACATGCTCCATTTTATGCATCTGGCTTTATGTGGGTACTGGGGAATCAAATTTGGGTTGTCAGGCTTTGTAGGAATGTGCCTTAACTGCTAAGCCATCTCTTTAATCTAGAGATAAAAATTTTAATGCCTTTTTTTTACATGTGTGTTTGTGTAGTGTGTGGTGTGCAGCTGTGTTTGTGTGTGGTATGCAGATGTGCATACCCTGTGTACATACAGAGGCCAGAGGAAAACACTGGGTGTCATTGTCTACCACTCTTCTGTTTATTTGAGATGGAGTCTCTCATTGAATCTGGAGCAGCCAGGTTCTTTTTTTTTTTTTTTTTTTCCACTCTGACTGGCTGATCAACAAACCCTGTCTCTACCTGTAACAGGACTGGGGTTACAGGCATGTATGACCATGTCTAAGTTTTAAAAATGTGAGTCCTGGGGATCGAACTCAGACCCTCATACTTGCACAGGGAGCCCTCTTTACTTGCTGGACAATCTCCCCAGCCCCTCTAAGGCTTTTTTTTTTGGTTTTTTCGAGGTAGGGTCTCACTCTAGTCCAGGCTGACCTGGAATTCATTCTGTAGTCTCAGGGTGGCCTTGAACTCACAGCAATCCTCCTACCTCAGCCTCTGAGTGCCCGGCTCCCTCTAAGGCTTTTGTACAGTAACATTTGGGACTGTATTTTAAGGTGGTTAGTACTTTAAAATATTCACATTGACACCAGGATGGTGCTGAACAGTTGTAATCCCAGCACTGGGGAGGCTAAGGCAGGCTACAATCCTATCTCAAAAAATAAATAATAATAACTTGAAGACAGTTAAATAGAGATGTATTTTTCATCAAAGCTTGAAAAGCATCAGAAGCTAAAGTGCTTTGAGGTATTGGTTCAATATTTTTTTTTTAGACAAGGTCTCCTTGTGGTATGGAGACTGGACTTGAACTGCTGATCCTCCTGCCTCTACCTCTCTAGTACTAGGAGTACAGGCATAGGCCAATAGGTCACCATGTCTGGTTGCTATTTATTATTGGTTGTTTTTTCTTTGATGAAGTCTTTTTATATGTGAGGAAAATCACTTGTGCAAAGTATTTGGGAAAGCCAAGATAAGAGGATCACTGTGAGTTGGAGGTCAGCCTGGCTACAGAGTGTGTTCCAGGTCAGCCTGGGCTAGAGTGAGGGTCTTTTTTTTTTTTTTTCCGCTCTAGCCCAGGCTGAGCTGGAATTCACTATGTAGTCTCAGGGTGGCCTTGAACTCACGGCAATCCTCCTACCTCTGCCTCCCAAGTGCTGGGATTAAAGGCATGTACCACCACGCCCGGCTTGAGGTTCTATCTTAAAAAAAAACAAATTAAAAAAAAAAAAAGCATTTCTTTTCTGCATTTGAGTTTTATTTTATTTTATTTTTTAAATATTTTATTTATTTCCAAGGAGAGAGAAAATAGACATGTCAGAACTTCCACTTTGTGCATCTGGCTTTACGTGGGTCCTAGGGATTTGAATTCTGATTGTTAGGGTTTGCAAGCAAGCACCTTAGCCACTGAGCCATCTCTCCAGCCCTGCATTTGAGTTTTATAGCATGTTCAAAGCTGTGGTCATTATCATTTTGCTCTGGGCAGCCATTTAGGTGACATTTTATTATAATTAATAAGTCATACTCTGCTTTCTCTTCAGCTTGAATAAGTCTTACCTTTTAAAGTTCATGAGTATTCATTTCTTCACCTTGCCATCTCATTTCTGTGTTACGTCCATAAGAGGTCTACTTCTAAGTTTAGACTGTAAAGAATTTCCTGAAAGGTTGTTTCTTGTTTGTTAGTTTTCTGTGAACCCATTGTCTCATATATGTTAGGCAAGCATTATACCACTCAGCTACATCCTTAGCCCTGGGAAGTCAGTTTCTTTTTTTTTTTTTCCTCAGAATTGTTGGTGGTGATTACCCTGCACTGATCATACAAACTAGGTGTGTGGTCCTTATTTTTAAACAGTCAGATATTCTATCCTTTATAGATCCTAAAATCAGTAAGGAAATTGTCAAAATAAATTAATAGTTGCATTATATAAACGTTTTACTGATCTCAAAAAAGATAAGTTTTTTTTTCTTTTGTATTTTTGAGGTTGGGTCTCATTCTATCCTAGACTGATCTTGAGTTCACTATGTAGTCTCTCCTCCTACCTTTGCTGAGATTAAAGGCATGCGCCACCACATAAAAAGATTTTTTTTGTTTTTGTTTTTTCGAGGTAGGGTCTCGCTCTAGTCCAGGCTGACCTGGAATTCACTATGTAGTCTCAGGGTGGCCTTGAACTCATGGTGATACTCCTACCTCTGCCTCCCAAGTACTGGGATTAAAGGTGTGCACCACCACGCCCGGCTAAAAGATTCTTTTTTAAGTGTAATTAGTTCTCATAATATAATAGCAAGTTAGTAAATCCTTTATTAACCAGTGATACTTTGTAATGTACTTGTAAATAAGCCCACTTTATATCTCAGCTCTTAATACATGCAAGGGACATTTCAAAACATTGAATCCTTTGGGCTTGTGTTATGGCTCAGTGCTTGCTTAGCATACAGGGAGCCCAGGTTTGATTTCCTGCACCAAAAATATAAAAATAAAAAAGATGGAGGAAGGGGGCATCGGGGATAACAACTCATTGCCCACTAAATAATGTAACTCATTATGGACAATAAATAAATAAATAAATAGCCGGGCGTGGTGGTGCACACCTTTAATCCTAGCACTCGGGAGGCAGAGGTAGGAGGATCGCCTTGAGTTCGAGGCCACCCTGAGACTACATAGTGAATTCCAGGTCAGCCTGGGTTAGAGCGAGACCCTACCTCGAAAAACCAAAAAATAAAATAAAATACAATAAAATGAAAATAAATAAATAAATAAATAAAAAGAGCTGGCATGTTGATACAGGAAACCATGGCAGCAGCAGGATCACATGTTTAAGGTCAGCCTGAGCTGCATATTGAGACAATCTAAAAAAAAAATCAAATAAAAACACTAAATCCTATTTTGCTATAAGAAGGTGGGGAGAAAAAAAGCCTTTAGTGATTTATAAATCAGCTCAAATTCTTTGTGGAATTAAGGACATAAAATAGTTCTTCAAATGACTTGGAAGAATGAATCTCTCTAAAGATGAACCTTTGAGGACAGTTGTGGTGCCATACACCTATATCCCAGTACTTAGGACACTGAGGCAGGAAGAGCAAGAGTTCAAGGCTAGCCTGGGCTATATTACAGCAAAAGTCTGTCTTGAGGCGAAAAAAAAGATGAACTTCTCTTTTATTTATCTTCAAAAAAAAATCATAGGGGAGAGCCTTACCATTCTAAATATCAGTCCAAGCTATAAGTAAATATCACTTCATTTACTTTAAAAGTCTCAAGTAGAAAAATAAATGACTTTGCTGACTGGGCCGGTTGGCACAGGCCTCTGGCTGAGGCAGAAGAGTCATAATTTCAAGGCCTGCTTCAGTTAGAGTAAGTTCAGGGCCAACCTGAGCAGATTAGTAAGATCCTGTCTCAAAAATTTAAAAAGGTGCTGAGGAGCTGGAAATATGGCTCAGTGTTTAAGGCACACGCTTGCAAAGCTTAATGTCCCCAGTTTGGTTCCCAGTACCCATGTAAAGCCAAACTCACAAAGTAAGGCATGTATCTGGAGTTTGTGTTTGCAGTGGCAGGAGACCTTGGCATACCCGGTCTCTCTCTCTCTCTCTCTCTCTCTCTCTCTCTCTCTCTCTCTCTCTCTCTCTCTCTCTCTCTCTTTCAATCTCTCTCTCTCATTCTCTCTCTCACTCTCTTTTCTTCTCTCCCCCTCTCTCAAGAAAATAGATTTTTAAAATGAAATTTAAAAAGTATTTATTTATTTTAGAGAGAGTGTGAAAGAGAGTGAGAAAAAGGCAGACAGAGAGAATGGCACACCAGGGCCTCCCGCCTTTTAGTGAACTTCAGACACTTGCACCACCTTGTGCATCTGGCTGGTACTGGGGAATTGAACTCTGGCCAGGAATGTATTTTTTAAAGGTGCTGAGGATCTAGCTCAGTGGTAGAGTGCTTGCCTAGCAAATATGAGGCCATAGGTTTATCCCCCAGTGCCAAAAAGAATTAATACAGAATGCTGGGCATGGTGGCACACACCTTTAATCCCAGCACTCGGGAGGCAGAGGTAGGAGGATCACCATGAGTTCAAGGCCACCCTGAGGCTACATAGTGAATTCCAGGTCAGCCTGGGCTAGAGTGAGACCCTACCTTGAAAAACAAACAAAAAAAAAAGAATACAGAAATAAATAAATGACTTTCCTTTAGTTTACTTTTTATGTTTATAGTATTTGATGCTATATAAAAATATATTTAATAATAAGACTATGTCTCACTACTAATGAAAATCCTATTTTAAAGTTCTATTTAATTAAGACAGTTGTTTCTTTTCTCACCATTTTGTAGATGAAACCAGCTTGTATCAAAGCCCTTACTCGTATATTTAAAATATCTGATCAAGATAATGATGGTACCCTCAATGATGCTGAACTCAACTTCTTTCAGGTAGCTGTTTATACCTTCAGATCTTTGCTAATCTTTATGTTTGCCAATACAAGCTATAAGAATTATTAGTATGCCATTAAGCCTTTGCTTCTTCTATGTAAAACTGTCACACCCAACTATTAAACTCTTACTTAGGGTATAAAAAAATCTGTTATGCATCTGAACTGAGGATTCTGTGATATTTCATTTCGTGGAAACAGTGGGTGTATGAAGGATGATGAATTGCAGTCTGAACTCACTGCTTTCTTGGTTTGTATAACAACTACACAGAGAGCCTTGTGTTAGAAATGGAAGGAGGAGTATGGGGAAGTTTCTTTTCTTCTAAGTCTGTCATGCTTTACTTAAACATAAAGTAGAAACTTTGTTTCTTTTGGTTGTAGCTTTTTTATTTAATGCTGCTTTGTAGATTATTGTTTTATATTATTGGTGGTTTTAATGCTTTTAATCTTTTTAAAAATTATTTTATTCATTCATTTATTTATTTATTTTACTAGAGAATTTGTTTCAACACTCCTTTAGCTCCTCAAGCTCTGGAAGATGTCAAGAATGTGGTCAGAAAACATATAAGTGATGGTGTGGCTGACAGTGGACTGACACTAAGAGGTAGGTGAATAATGTCTCCTTCCCCTTAGCTCATGCAGAGCAAACACTCGCCCACTGAGCCTTATCTCCAGCCCTTTTTCTACCTTTTTAAACATAATATTCTCAAAATTTGGCAGAAGGTAAAAGGTCATTATAGCCTTATGTATACACTAAGGAAGTGTTACTCTTGGTAGGGGCTTATTATCCTTACTGTCAATATACGAGGTAGGGAGGTTGGTTAGATCTCAGGGGTGCAGAGGTATAACTGAGGGAAAGAGAGATATGGAACAAACAAATTTATCTTAAAATCCTCATACTCACAAGCAATCTTTAAGCAGAAGCTATTTTTGGGTACTTTATATATAAGTCAAATTTACCAATCTTTGTTGAGTAGATTGTTGAGTCACAGTGAAATGAGAAAAATTAAAATACAGAATTTTTCCATTATAGAAATACGCCCAAAGAGTTATGCATCGTTTTCTTCATGCAACATTGTGACTATCAGTATATTCCTTGGGATGTAATTTTGACTCTTTCATCCAGTGTTTGCTCCTGCTGAGCCGTGTGCACATGGGAAATGACTCTGAAATGAGCTTTGCTTCATTCAGACACTTAGCAACTCTTTTTTAAACCTGAGTATGAATATTAGTATGTGTCTTTGTGAATCTAATCTCCTTATAGGCTTTTCCCACATGTGACTGCCATCTTCATAGCAGCTATATTTACTGATTTGTTTTATTTCAGGTTTTCTCTTTTTACATACACTTTTTATCCAGAGAGGGAGACATGAAACTACTTGGACTGTACTTCGACGATTTGGTTATGATGATGATTTGGATTTGACGCCTGAATATTTATTCCCCCTGTATGTACCTTGGTTTTCTAATTGATTCCACTTGCCAAGTTAAGTTTTATTTAGTACATAAGTAGGACTTGGGCTCCTTAGGAATAGTTTAGAATTATAAACAGTTTTGCCGGGCGTGGTGACGCACGCCTTTAATCCCAGCACTCGGGAGGCAGAGGTGGGAGGATCGCCATGAGTTCAAGGCCAGCCTGAGACTACAGAGTGAATTCCAGGTCAGCCTGGGCTAGAGTGAGACCCTACCTCGAAAAACCAAAAAAGCCTAAAAATGCAGTTACCATATGATCTAGTAATCTTTACTACTGGTTATATATCTAGTGAAAATGCAATCAATATGCCAAAGATATACCTATACTCCTTTGTTTTGGTTTTCAAATATATTTATTTATTTATTTCAAGGAGACAGGAAGAGAGAGAATTGGTGCAGGTGCTCCAGGACCTTCAGCCACTAAAAATGCACTCCAGATGCATGTGCCACTTTGTGCATCTGGCTTTATGTGGGTACTGGGGAATTGTGCCTGGGTCTTTAGGTTTTGCAGGCAAGTGCCTTAACCGCTGAGCCATCTCTCTTTCCAGCCCTTGTTTATTGTAGCTAGTCACAATAGCCATAATACAATGTCAACTAAAGTATCTATCTGTGGATGAATGGATAAAAAGTTGCTATGGGTATACAATGGAATATTACCCAGTCATTTTTTAAAAAAGGATGAAAGCCTGTCATTTGTGATAACATGGATGGAACTGGAGGGTACTATATTAGGTGACTAAGCCAGGCAGAGATAGACAAATATCATATTTTCTCACTCACTTGTAGAAGCTAAAACAGTTGATCACAAAGGAGTAGAGAGTAGAATGGAAATCACTAGAGACTAGGAAGGGGAGGAGAAAGTGCAGACAGAGGGTAATGGTAGTGGTATAGTGGAGTAGTTCTGATGTTGTATAACACAGTTTGGTAACTGTAGTCTATAATAATTAATTACATATTTCAAAATCACTGGAGAAGAGTTTAAAGATTCCCAACTCAATCACATAATAATATTTGATGAGATAGAAATGCCAATTATCCTGATTTATCACACATTCAATACAAGTATCAAATTATACTGTATAACACAAATAAATACAAGTTTTACATGTCAATTAAAATAAAAATAAGGGAGGTGTAGTGGCTCACAACTGTAATCCCAGTACTCTGGAGGCAAAGTTAGGAGGATCACTGTGAGTTTGAGGCCAGCCAGAATGAGTTCAGCCTGGGCTAGAGTGAGCAACAACAACCAAAAACTAGGCATGGTGGTTCAAGTCTATAGTCCAGCACTCAGAAGGCTGATACAAGATTTAGAATCCTAGGCCAGCCTGGCCTTAATATATGATCCTGTCTCAAAAACACCTGACACCAGAAAATAAATAAAAATAATGAAGATTTAGAGTAGGAAACATACCTTGCTTTTGGCTCCCTAGTATCTGTCTCACTACATTTGATAATATTTATTAAATTTAAAATTGGTCCAAAAGGTCAAATCAAGAAATAACATCCCTTCACATTTTTAAAAATTAATTATAATTTTGACATTACATTAATTTTAAGCCCATAATTATGACTTAGAGTTCATAGGAAGAACAGACCTGTTTCAGTAATCAACATAACTTGTTAAGTTTTCATTTCAACTGGCCCTTCTGATACTTACGACAAATTCATATATGTCACTTTGGAATGAGCTATCAATATTAGGATTCTTCTGAGGAATGCCATCATTCCAGATATTGCCCCTGGGAAGATCTAAATGACTCCAGGAAAAATAGTTTTGTACATGGTGTCATCCCACAAAAAGACTTGTTTCAATTTCTTTTTTCTTTTTTTTTGGTTTTTCGAGGTAGGGTCTCACTCTAGCCCAGACCTGGAATTCACTGTGTAGTCTCAGGGTGGCCTTGAACTCATGGCGATCCGCCTACCTTTGCCTCACGAGTGCTAGGATTAAAGGCATGTGCCACCACGCCCGACCTTGTTTCAATTTCTTAAATCTCAATATTTGATTAATGATTTATTCGTAATTTTTTTCATCAACAGGCTAAAAATACCTCCTGATTGCACTACTGAATTAAATCATCATGCATATTTGTTTCTCCAAAGCACCTTTGACAAACATGATTTGGTAAGCCTTTAGCAGCAATTTTCAGAAAAAAGCATAGTAAAATATTTTTCTGCAATTTTTTTTAATTTAATATTTATTGTCCATAATGAGTTACATTATTTAGTGGGCAAACCATGCGTTGTTATTTTTCTGCAAATTTTAAAAAATATATTTTTATTTATTTGCAAGGAGAAAGAGAGAGAGAGAGAGAGAGAGAGAGAGAGAGAGAGGAGAGAGGAGAGAGAAAGAAAGAGAAAGAAAGGGCATGCCAGGACCTTTATCCACTGCAAATGAACTCCAGACATGTGCCACTTTGTGCATCTGGCTTTATGTGGGTACTGGGGAATCAAACTAAGGTCCTTTGCTCTGTAGGCAAACACCTTAATTGCTGAGCCATCTCTCCAGCCCCCTTTTTACAACTTTTGAATTAGTTTTACTAGTATAGCTACTAGACTAGGGAGTCTTTTTGTTTTAAGAACTATGCTCAGATATCTAAGTACTATATTGTTTCCTTGTGTGTCTTCAGGATAGAGACTGTGCTTTGTCACCTGATGAACTTAAAGATTTATTTAACGTTTTTCCTTACATACCATGGGGTCCAGATGTGAATAACACAGTTTGTACAAATGAAAAAGGCTGGATAACCTACCAGGGATTCCTTTCCCAGTGGACGTGAGTATAGAGCTCACCCCTTTCCTCCAAGTCACAACTACTCTATGGTGTGCTATTTTCATCATTTTGTAAGCTTGTCAGATTTTAGGAAACTTTTCAATCCTAATGTCCTCTAAGCAGAATTTATATGTGTCTGGATGTCTCTAAGATAAGCTATGTGTAGAAGTTCTTTTTGTGTGTGTGTGTGTGTGTGTGTGTGGTTTTTTTTTTTTTGGTTTTTTTGAGGTAGTGTCTCGCTCTAGTCCAGGCTGACCTGGAATTCATTATGTAGTCTCAGGGTGGCCTTGAACTCATGGTAATCCTCCTACCTCTGACTTTCGAGTACTGGGATTAAAGGTGTGTGCCACCACGCCCGGCTATGTGTAGAAGTTCTATAAATTTGTCAGGAAGGGTCTTCTTTTGGATGATGTACCGGGAAATAGTAATAAATCTCTTATCAAAATGGAACTAAATTTTAGTAATTTTTTTGATTAAGAGAATTGGAAATGTCATTGTTATTGTACAATCTGTCAACAAGTGGGGAGAAGCATATTTTATTGAACATTGACTTTCTTCAGTGTTTAAAAAGCTTGCTTATTTTCTTGCTTGCTTGCTTACAAGCAGAGAGAGAAGAGAGACAGACAGAATGGGCACACTAGGGCCTCTAGCCACTACAAACGGACTCCGAATGCATGGACCACTTATGTATCTGGCTTTACATGGGATGGGAACTGGGGAATTGAAACCAGGTCATTAGGCTTTTCAAACAAGTGCCTTAACTACTGGGCCATCTCTCTGGCCCCTGGTTTGAATGATTTTTTTTTTTTTTTCTAGGTAAGGTCTTGCTCTAGCCCAGAGTGACCTGGAATTCACTGTGTAGTCTCGGGGTGGCCTTGAACTCACAGTGATCCTCCTACCTCTTTCAGATATTGTTATACTTTTGTCAGACCTTTTCAGATCTGTTTAGTTATCATTAAGTTTTCAACTGGTCAATAGGTTCAGGACACTATTATTAGCCTGGGATGTAGGTAATGTAATATGTCCCTATTGTGGATTTTACCAGCATTCATCTGTGCAGCACTTGTTTGTACAGGCTTGCTTTCTGTGACATGTGGACTAGATAGAGGAAATCATTCTCATCTTGACTCTCCTGCCTCCCTTCTCTGCTATAGAAATGGCTGCAGGCCGGTGTGGTAGCATAGGCCTTTAATCCCAGTGCTCAGGAGTCAGAGGTAGGAGGATCACCATGAGTTCAAGGCAACCCTGTAGTGTGTGTAGTGGATTCCAGGTCAGCTTGGGCTAGAGCAAGGCCCTACCTCGAAAAACTAAGAGAGAGAGAGAGAGAGAGAGAGAGAGAGAGA
>PVHP010044490.1:0-14158 GCA_004024765.1 Zapus hudsonius | reverse complement strand
CAGTTCCAGGTAAAGGTTCCTTGTCACTAAGCAGATCTCTTAGCCAATCAGTAAGCCACTGATTACCCTCTTCGGTTTAGTGCCAACTATTGCACAGATGAGCCTTTCTTGACTTGCTGCTCTCTTAAATATATGTTTGGGTATCAAGTTGATAACAGTGAACATGTGATGGTTTATGTTGATTGTCAACTGGACAAGACCTAGATTAACCTGCAAGAAACTATGTGGATTAGGTTTGCCTTTGTGCAAATATGCAAGGGATTCGATTAATTAAGGAAGAAAGACCCATTTTACTGGACGACACTATTTCATGGGCTTGGGTCCCAGACCACATAAAAAGGAGAGAGCTGGCTGAGTAGCAGCGTTCATTACTCTGCTCTGTGGACTTAAGGTGAACAGCTGCCTCAGTCTACTTCTGACATTCCTTCTCTGCAATGATGGTTTGACTCAGGTGTCCCCCATAAATTTATGTGTTCTAATGCTTGATCCCCAGCGGATGGAAATTTTGGAATCGGATCCTTGTTAGAGGTGTATTTGTTGGTGGGCTTATGGGCGTTATAGCCAGCTTCCCCTCGCCAGTGTTTTTTACACTCTCCTGTGGCTGTTGTCTATCAGATGATGGCCAGGAGGTGATGTCCAGCCTCTTTTCATGCCACCATTTTCCCTGCTTTCCTGGAGTTTCCCCTCACGTCTGTAAGCCGAAGTAAATCTTTTCCTCCACAAGTTGCTTTTAATTGGGTTCTTTGTGCCAGCAACGAGAAAGCTAATCAACAGATCGTAACATGGAACTATAAGCAAAAATAAACACGTACTCTCTTACACTGATTTTTGTCAGCTATTTTTGTCTCTGCAATGAGAAGGTAACTGATATACCAGCAATCCAACAATAAATCAGCAAAATCAGAATTATCATATTTGTATTGTAAACAGAAGCCCTATCTATAATGCTATAACTTACAACCATATGATATCTAAGGGAATATGGACCACAGAGCTTGGAAAATCTTAGGATGTTGAAATACAACAATTTGGTGAGATACAATAAAGAAATTTTGCAGACAGTGTAAATTCAATCGACCAGCCAGGCAAGATGTGCCCTAGGGTACAATAATGACACATAAATTATGGGAGATAGCCAATTGATCTCTGGTTGGATTTGAAGCCTTATTGGGCATTCATACCTGGTACTGTAAACCAAGTCAAATGGTTTGGAAGACATAATCCCTACAGGGAAGTTACCATTGTTCTTTGGATAAATGGATAGGTTATGTCCATCAAAATGCCCTCCACATAACATATATATATATATATCTTCCAATTTCAGTATAAGTACACCTGTTTATGGCTTTTGATTAATGTTCCTCTTACTTTTTGTTAGAGAAGCTTCTTTTTATACATAACTATGGGGATGCTGAGGAGATCCAAGAGAAAACCAAGTGCTTAGAACTGGACTACTTAAATCTATGACTCACCAGGGTTCAATGAGCATTGCAGGGGAAGTGATGGAAAAATGAGGAATGGATTACCTCAGTTCCATCATATATTTTCATTGAAAAATCCCATTTCAAATGCTTCCATGCTACTGCATTCAGGAAAGAAAGTTAACTGTGCATAGGACATAAAGTCCAGCACAAATTCCAAATTATAGGAGGAAACAAATGCAACTAGACTAAACCAGCAAACACAGGAAAGAAGGACAAGGGGAACAAGGTAAGAAATAAATAGTAATAGTTTATGTTGAAACGGGTCCTTGAGTCTGATTTACCTTGTTGATTCTGGGGTCTAAATCACAGTCTGCTCTGATGAAATATTTATTGGTCAAGGGAAAGAATCCTAGGCGTGGGCTGAAAGAATGAGTGATAGATGGGAGTTATCCCACCTTGGGCAGATTCTTAATATTACAAGTTGACAGCTTTTAAAAATAAAAATCCTGAGTACAAGTGACTATTGAGTGGAAGGTATTTCCATTGGCCTCATTTCCCTTAGTGTTCATTCTTAAAACTAAACAACATCTGTGGAATTACTAGGAGAATGTCCTGGAACAACAACTCCACATTTCCAAGCTGGGCGAGGCTGCAGTGCCTCCTTGTTCCAATTAAGATGCTGAGTTTCTTCCTCCCCAATCCCCCCCTCTGTCATTTTCTAAAGGGACGAGAGAAGGTCCTATGAGTCTATAGGTGAGAAATCAGATCTGAACACATACTCTTTGTAGTTGGGTAGCTTTGAGCAAGTCTAATAGCTTCTTTGAACCTCAAAAAACCTTTTTTTTCTTTTTCCTTTATTGTCTGTATTTAGATATATTGAATGGCCAATAATGAGTCCGTATCCCCATTTCCCCAATTTCCCTCTTCCCTATCCCCAATCGGCTGGATATCCTTCTCCATGGACAAAACTTTCAGCCATGATATAATGTATCTATCAGTTACTGATCCCTTATTCCCTGTAATGTGCTAAAGAACTTTACATACGCCATTCCAAATAGCATCCTCTCTTTGCTGTCAAGGTTTAGTTTTAACTCTAATGCGTCTTGGAGAGTTTCTTCTTTGATCTTATTTGTTTGGAGTTCTGTGTGTTTGTTGTATCTGGGTGGGACCCTCTTTTGCAAGAAGGGGGAAATTTTCTTCAAAAGTTAGGTTGAATATGGTGCCATTCCATCTAATTTTCTATAAGACTACAAGGTAAGTGTTATAAGACTATAAGGCTCATTTCTCATTCTGAAATAATCACAGTCAACTAAATGAATAACATTTGGGAAAAATGTGTCTTTGCGTCTCTGCCTGTCATTCATTCAGCTCTGCTCTCTCATCAAACAGAGCAGTTACCAGGCAAAGGCATTTCCTGGTCGGGTCTAAGCCATTGTCAGCTCTTTTTTTTTATTTAAATATTTTATTTATTCATTTTCTAGCAGAGAGATAGAGAGAGAGAAAGAGAGAGAGCGCACCACCTTGTGGGTCTGGCATATGTGGGTCCTGGGGAATGGAACCTGGGGCCTTAGGCACTGGAGGCAAGTGCCTTAACCAATGAGCCATTCCTCCAGCCCCATTGCCAGTTCTGAATCACTTGAACCTACTTCACACCCTCAGGTTACCTAGTCTCAGCTGGTGTTTTATTTTCTGTTTTCTAGCCTGCTTTCCCCTAGGATTTCAGTGCTCATTTGTTCTTTTTTACTGCAACATTCTTTTATTTTTAAACCCCAAACTTTAAAGGTGGGCTTTTAAAGGGAGATGACATTCTTGCCCTTCAAGCATGAGTACCTGAATTCTGATCCCAGGAACCGCATAGAGCCTGGAAGCTGTGGAGGCCTTCTATAATCCCAGTCCACGTATAGCAAGAAGGAAGGCAGAGAGGAGAATTTTCTGGAAGCTCCTGAATGGAGTGGCGAAGAACAAAGCATGTGAGGCCAAGCCCCAACCAAGGGAAAAGTCAGGACTCAAGAGCGATCCCCTGACCCCCATATTCAAGCCTGCTTTCACAAACATGACACTTAAACACACCCCAAAATTTGACAAACTCATTTTCACAGGAAAACTCAATCAAGTGACAAGGAAACATTAATATGTTGCTTCTATTTCCAAATATTTCAATATTTAATTTTAATATTTTACTAGTTAATGTTCCTTGGCCATGTCATCTGTTTAAAAAACTATTTTTTCAGAGCGGTTTTAGATTCATAGCAAAGCGAACAGAAATGGTAGGGATTTCACATATCCTTTGTGTCCTTCAAGAATGTTCTCCTCGGCTATCACCGTGCAGTCCTACAACAGCAGACTTGTTACAAATGAATCCTGTGCTGATGTATTATCATCACTCAAACCCCCTAGTCTACTTTGGGATTGGGCAGATGTAGGTTCCATTACTGACCTAAATTATTAAATGAAATTGATGATTTACCATCATTCTTTATTTTCACAGCTGCGTTTAGAATTTATTTAGAAGCGGTTTCCAGACTTTTGCTTCTATTGACAGTGCTGCCCATTGGAGATAAGATTTTGTTTCTATTGATGATTTTGGCCTAAATATAAAATCACTGAGATGATCAAACCTTGAATACATTATTGCAAATTAACTTAAAATGGAATTAGAGGTTCCCTTATATCCTCACTAAGACTGGATAATAATTTGAAAAAAAAAACCTTGCCAATTTCTTGTGTGTTGTAGGGGTGGTGGTATGTGTGTATGTATGTGAGTTTGCATGTGTGTGTGTGGGTGTGCAATGTCCATGCACGTAGGAGTGTGTGCGGATGCCAGAGGTCCATATGGAATGTCTTCCTCGATCGCTTTCTTCTTTAGTTTTCTGAAGCAAGGTCTGCCATTTCAGCCCAGAGCTTGCTGACACAATGAATGTAGCTTGTAGAATGTAACTTGCCATGGGAAGTCTGTCTCTACCTCTACGCACTGTGATGATGGACAGTTGGCATCCTTGCAACTGGCATTTACATGGACGCTGAGGTCTGAACTCTGGTCTTTGCTTTACAGACCGAGCCATCTCCCCAGCTCCTGTCAAATTGAAGGTATTTATTTACGCTATCTATGCGTGGTGGTTTGAATTCTATGTCCCCTGCAAACTCATGTGTCTTGAATGATTGGTTCTGAGCTGATGGCGATTTGATGGTAACAGTATGTGTGCGGTTGGAGGGATGAATCCATGTACACGTTTGTGTAGGGGTGTGGGCATGGAGACCAGAGTAAACTGTGGTGTCTTTCTCAGGAATGCTTTGCATCTCTTTTGAGATTGGTTTTCTTGCTGCCTTGGAACTTGCCAATTAGGTTGTGGTACCCTGCTAATGTGGCATGGAGGATGTAGGGTTCTGCTGAGTCTGGCAGACTTCTGGGACCGTCTCCTTTTGATAAGGAAGTTGAGGCAAAGTCCGAGGGCCCCTGTAAATCTTAGCAATCCTGAGAACTCCAGCCACAGGCAGGCCACAGCTGTCCCCTGAGATAAGATAAGCAGTTCAAAGCCTAACTTACTCCAACTGCAAATAACAAACCTAAACAATAAGGTTTCATATTTCCTCTGCTGACATCACCATTCTCCCACAGATCTTGCTTCCTATGCTTCTACCTCTGACTTTTCCCTATATAAACAACTGTTATCTACCAATAAAACGAGAACTGCCCACTGCCGCGTTCTCCCGAGAGTCTCATCTCTCGTCGGCTCACGGCTGTTCCAAGTCACTGCTCACCCAGCTCCCATGGGTGAACAGGGAGTTGATGCGTGCTGCAACCCCCTAAGTAACCCACAGACCCAGATTAGGTAAGACTAGCTGCTGAGCCCCACGGTTCTGCCTGTTTCCCCCTCCCAGCATTGGAATGACAGGCACGTGTTACCACACGGGACATTTTTATGGGACCTCTAGGAAGCTGACTCAGGTCTGCATGCCTGTGAGACAAGCACTTTATTGATTAATAGCTCCCCACCCAAATCTTTGCCATTTGATGGAGGAAAATATTTTATAATGTATTTTGCATCTTTTGTTAAGATCAAAAATTTAATATAAGGCTGAAGAGATGGCTTAGCGGTTAAGGCGTTTGCCTGCAATGCAGAAGGACCAGAGTTCGATTCCCCAGTGCCCATATAAAGCCAGATGCACAAGAGGGCACATGTGTCTGGAGTTCATTTGCAGTGGCTGGAGGCCCCGGTGTGCCCATTCTCTCTCTCTCTCTCTCTCTCTCTCTCTCTCTCTCTCTCAAATAAAAATATTAAAAAAACTTTAATATAGTTATAATCAATTTTTTGTCATTTGCCTGTTCTTAATCTATCAATCATTCATTTCTCTACTAAAAAAGACATTTTTAAAATCTCATAAATTTTATGTTAAGTTCATGAAAATTTTCCTTTATGGTTTCCGCATTTGGTATTAGATACCTAACAGTAATGCCTTGTTAAGATCATGAAAATATTTCATGTTATCTTATGTTCTTATGTATGCAAGTTTCTTTTTCTTTTTCTTTTTTTTAGAACCAAAGCTTGGCTCTGCACTTGGTATACAAACCAAGTTGGCCTCAAATCTGACTCTGTCTCCCAAATGCTGGGATTCTAGGCTTGTGTCTATTTGTTATTTCATTTTGAACTTTACTTTTTCAGTAATTTCCTTTGGCATGAGCCACGAGGTAGAAATACAGCTTACTCTTTTGTCTCCAGACAGCAAAAACATTTTCCCAATACTATTTGTTGAAACAACTGTCTTAAAATATATCACATGCCTTCTTGACTTACTTCTATTCTTACACACTTTTTTTTGTGTTAAATATTCCTGGAAAAGTCCAGAAGCCGAGGGAGTACTGAAAATAAGCATGGTTTTATTGTCAGCTCCAACATTGAGCAACACACTTCTTTCTTCAAAGAACAAACTGAAACAGGTTCATACACAGTTTATTTTTTAAAGAATTTTAATCTTTTGCAGTCAACTGAATCATTGCACAATTCCCTTGTTAATTTTGAATTTTCCACAGATCATTTGGATGGTGGAAAGTAAAAATAGTTATAGAGTCGTATCCAAATTCCAGACTTCAAACATTTTTCATTTTAATGAAGCACAAACCAGTCTTAAATACCACCATCTTATAAAGAAGAATGATGTTTCATTATCAAAGATAATAAATTTAAAAAAGAACAATTTAAGGCACTGTCTTTGATTTTCAAGTTTTCCTCACATTGTATCTCATTAAAATCATCAAAGCACCACGAGGTTGTAATTAGTACGTTTTCTTCCCACAAGGAAATGGGATGAATGACAGTTGGTAGCTGGAGTGACTGCCCCAAGCTAGTGATTTCAAGGACTTGAAAATAGAACTTCTGGTTCCATGCGCCTTTCATTACACTAATTTTTCCTCATTAAAGTAAAATACTAAACAGTTGTTACTATGAGAGGGAGAGCCCTTCTTTTCAGAAAGCTGATGATTACTTGAGAACACAGACAACGATGATAATAAAAAAGATCACACTTGGTTTTCCATCCTGTTCGGTACAAACTATAATTCTAAGTGAAAATTCTGTGGCCCTCGAAGTTCGTCAGCTAGAAAAGACATACTTAGTAATCATGTAATGAAATCTGAAGCCTTAAATGGAAACAGTTATCTTCTTACTGCTGCACAAAGCACCAAAAAAAGCAGCTTGTGGGTGGAATGGGTTCATTTTGGCTTACAGACGCGATGGGAAGCTCCATGAGGGCAGGCGAAACGATGGCATGAGCAGAGGGCGAACGTCACCTGCTGGCCAACATCAGATGAACACCAGCAACGGGAGAGTGTGCCAAACACTGGCAAGGGGAAGCTGGCTAGAACCCCATAAGCAAGCCCCCCAAACAGAGCTCTAACAAGGTTCCAATTCCAAAACTGCCATCAGCTAGGGACTTAGCATTCAGACCACATGAATTTATGGAGGACCCTTGACTAAACCCACCACATAGGCCAAGTACTCTCTCAAACTGCAGCATCACCAGTATGGTTCCTGTGTTCAAACAAAAAATGAAGCTGAAGAGATGGCTCAGTGGTTAAGTGTGTGCCTCCTGTGTTAGCACGATGGCCCGAAGGCGTCTGAAACTGCCCAAGTTTGAATCTCTGGCACCCATGAAACAGCTGGGCAGGGACATGCACACCTATAACCCCAGTTCTAAAGGAGAGCAGAGACCGGGGAGTCACCCAGACTCACAAACGAGCAAACAAAAGACCCAGCAAGCTCAAAACAAAAAGACTCAAAACAAGAATGGTAAAAGAACAAAAGAGTGTGATACCAACATTCTGCTCTGGCCACCACAGGCCCTTCTAAGCAGATGAGAGCATGGGGAGCTGAAAGGGCCCATACATGTGTGTGCACACACAACACAACACACACACTTTCTCACACACACATACACACATAGACAACACACACTCACGCACACACGCACATACACACAGACACAGAAACACACACAGAATCACACTCACACACATGCGCACACATGCAGATACACACACACAAACACAAACATACACACATACTCTCAAACATACACACACACACTCATGCACACACACTCACACACATGCACACACATACAGACACACACATACAGATACACACACAAACACAAACATACACACATACTCTCAAACATACACACACACACACACACACACACACACATACACACAGGCACAAAAACACACACAAACTCACACGCACACACTCACACACATGCACACACATACAGACACACACATACAGATACACACACACAAACACAAATATACACACATACTCTCAAACATACACACACACACACACATGCGCCCATGTTACACAAATGAAAAAACAACACATATAGTTTGGGAGAGAAGAAAATTTGCTTGAAATTGGGATTCTTGTATGACTTCGGGTGAGTAAGAATATTGAGGACCACCACAATCTCGTGAGAAGGCGGGCTGAGAGAAGAAACATGGTTGTCAGTATTGAGCTGAAATGGTCAAAAGTATTGACAGAAGAAACTGATAAGAATGGCGATCTTCCAAGTCGGAGTCACGCTACTTGCCCATCTCTGACAGACATGACGGAAGATATCCCAAAAGGAGCCATGGACTGGACAGAAGGCCGCTGTTTCCTTCCTGAGCTGATGAAATGGACACGTGGCCAAGTGAAGGCTGAAGCCTTGGAAGCTCTCATGGGTGGACAATGAGCTCTCGTTTGCTCAGACATTGAGCAAGGAAAAGGTAAAGTTTTCATTCATGATACCAGCTTCTATTTCTAAAGTATGGATGTGTGGGGGAGGGCTTCTAGAATCTGTTTCTCATGCTTTTCTAAAGCCAAAATTGTGGAAATACTCCCGGAGATGATCATGTGAAGAAATCTCAATTCAGGAGGTTTAGTGGTGGGCCTGGGACTCAGGATTCCTGCTGCTCCTCTGCCAAACTGTGAGGGAAGAATTCCAAGATCTGTTCCACAGGAGTGACAGGCAGGGAGAAGGTTCAGGAAAGTCGGGTGAGGGAGGAAGGGTGCATAGGTTAGCAATTGCCTTTGGGAAGACGAATAGGGGTCCATGTCTGTGCAGAGACTAAACACAGCACCAGGGACGGGTTGGTTGTGATCCTAAATATTATTAGGTTTCAAGGCGTCTCACTAGAGAGAGCTGGCTTAGGAAGGCGGCTTTAAGCAAAATGGCTTAACATTTTTATGTCTCCTTCATTCATTTCATTCCTGGGTTGCCATATTTACTAGGAAGACCATGGACCATAATGACGACTCCCCCCCACCCCCCCAAAAGACTCCTCATTTTCTTTGCCAATTTTAACTTAATCCTGCATTGTGATGTTTTCAGTGAAGATTTTTGTTTGTTCTTTTGTGATGGTTATTTACAGTTGTCCTCTTGGGATCCCCATGGAGACAAATCTGATTGTCTGTGAGTGAAATGCTAGGTAAGGTTAAATGAGGTGAGAAGACGGAACCATTCCATGGGCTGGGATCCTGGGCTGAATAAAAAAGAGTGAACTTCTAGCTGAGGAGCTGCCCTCGTCTCTCTCTGCTTCCTGACTCTGAACATGACCAGCTGCTTCACACTTCTCCCCTTCCCCGCCATGAAGGATGGTGTCCTCTCTCACTATATACTGAGATAGACCCTTCCTCCTATAAGTTGCTTTTGTCACAGCAATGAGAAAAGGGACTAACCAAAAAAAGAAAAAAAAAAACCAAGTAGGAAGAAAGAAAGTTTAGCAGGAGTGGGAGTAACAGTAATAAGGTGAAGGTAATAGAAGGCAAATATGATTAAAATATGTTACATACATAGATGAAGTTTGCAAAGTCAAATTTAAAATGACCGCAAATTAAAGTAACTAATACATGGGCCAGACATGGTGGCACACGCCTTTAATCCCAGCACTTGGGAGGCAGAGGTAGGAGGATCTCTGTGAGTTCAAGTCCACCCTGAGACTACATAGTGAATTCCAGGTCAGCCTGGGCTAGCGTGAGACCCTACCTGGAAAAAAAAAAAAAAGAAAGAATAAATAACTAATACAAATACAAACTCTACCTAACTACCTAGTTTGGATCTTAGCTTCAGAAGGGGCTGATTGTCAGCATAAACTTTGCCAGAACCTAGGACTATGAGATTGGTGATGTGATTGGTGATGGGATAATATCTGGAAGTGACACCAAAATCTCCAACTGAACGCTTACTGCTTGTCTTGTTTTCCCATTCACGATTCCATAGATGAGCATTTGGGGAAAGTTCAGGAACTTATCAGAAGCCGTGAAACTAGTAGGTATTCGTATATGATTTGACTGCAGAAATCATGATTCCAGAGCACTTGGAAAGAAAGGAGATTATATATACATATATAGAGCCCTCTCCTCACATGCTACAGAGGCTGAAACAATCACTGAAGCCTAGGCTAAGCCTTGGTTGGCTTCATGAAGAAAGTGGCTCAATCCAATGCCCGCTGGACTTAGACAAGCAGTTAGGACGACCAAGCACATAACCTGAGCGAAAGAGTGTGTCACAGTTCAGTTATGGTCACTGAGCCAGACATCGGAAATTAAAAGGAACAAGTCTTATAGACCTAGCAAATATTTTGATCCAAGTTAGAACAAAGCCATTTGAAATAGGCCCAAGCAAGTTATTGAAGCTTTTGTTTCTCTTTTCTTTTTTGCTTGACACAGAGTGACCTGGTTCAAGTTATAAATCTTTCTGCCTCAGGTCTCAAGAGTAACATCAATAGGTTATTGCATGGACAGCTTTAAAGGACAAATGGTTATTTCTCCTCTGGGGGAAATTATCTTAAAATTAAAGTGAAGCAGTAGAAGAGTCTGATGGAGTCTGCAGCAAATTGAGCTACAAGGAATGTTCTAGCATCAGAGTGTACCTGCACTTTCCCTGGCGGAGAAGCTGTCTTTCTGTCCTGTGAGCCCCGCTGGAAACAGAGTTCCACCACTTCTACAGAAACCGTGACTCCCAGTCCTTCTGTCCTCCAGCGATCTTGGCAGAAATCAACTGCTCAACAGCTGGACAACCGCACGGGCCAGTGGGACATGGGCTTGGACAGAGTTAGAGACGTCGCACACCTGTGAGATCTGGGTGGGTTTTTGCAGAATCCAGAACGTTTGGATTTATTGTTATCAGAATGACTGAAACAAGATGACCCTAACAATTCAAATCATTTCTGATTTTTCTTTTCAAGTCTTACAGCCCCAATGAATCCAAAAGAGTTTTTAACCTGGCATTGGTTACTCCGTGTAAGAGCTGAAATGATCTGAGCTCACTTTAAGTTTTTTATTTATTTATTTTTATTTTCACTTTAATTTTGCTATCGTGCTAAATGCATGTGTTGGAACTACATTCTGGCTCCTAACACGCCAATTTCACGGCTTCACCAATTCCATCAGGAATCAGTGAGCGTCTACATGCCATTTAGTCTTAAATCACAGAATTTCAGGACATTAGATGTTTTAAACCCAGCTTATTCATATGCTGTTTTTCATTATCTGGTAGGACTTTCAAATATTTAACCAAAAGCAAACTAGCCACAAAGAAGTGAACTGTGCTGGTGAGTTTACCAGCTGACCTACATGGTTCATTGTATTCTCTGAGCCATTTGAAGCAAGAAAATCAACACCCGAAGAAATGATAGAATACCATGATATAATCAAGTTCATATATCTAGTTATCAAATGATAAAAGAAACCTCTTTCTGGGCTGGAGAGAAGTCTCAGCGGTTAAGGCACTTGCCTGCAAAGCCTAAGGACCCGGGTTTGATTCCCCAGGACCCAGGTAAAGCCAGATGCAGAAGGTGGTGCATGTGTCTGGAGTTCATTTGCAGGGGCTGGAGGCTCTAGCGTGCTCGTTTTTTCTCTCTCTCTCTCATAAAAAATAATACAATATATTGTTTAAAAAACTCATTTTCTTTATTGGCTAAAACAGGAAAGTTTGACGGAGTAGATCAGGGTTTGCATTGGAGATCTATCACCTAGTGCAATGCTAACATACGAGCCAGCAATGGCTTTGCCAAACGTTATTGACGATCTGAATTTCAAAATTGTATTGCCTGCCAACATGTATCTGACTTTCTGAAAGTTAATATAGATTTGTGATATGTCTTAATTGTTGAATGACATTGCCCATTTCCATTATTGCCATAAGTGAGGAAGCATTTATGTGATCTATAACAGAACAGATACTCAATACATGTTCAATATATATTTTAAAATTTATTTTATTCATCCATGCCATTGCCTTATTTCTTAATGCTTATCTTTATTTGCAGAGCATTAAACATTAATCTCTACCGCTTATAGAGAATTTTAAACAAACTTCTCACCTTTGATTTCAATAAGCTTCTAATTACAAATTCCCATTTCTTAAATAATACCTCTCAATGTTTATTCAACTTTTTTAAAAAAATATTTTATTTATTCATTTTCAAGCAGAGAGAGAGAGAGAGAGAGAAAGAGAGAGAGAGAGGGAGAGAGAGAGAACCAGAGCCACCACTTTGTGGATCTGGCCTATGTGGGACCTGGGGAATTGAACCCGGGGCCTTAGGCACTGGAGGCAAGTGCCTTAACCGCTGAGCCATCTCTCCAGCCCTGTTTATTCAACTTTTGCTTTGCTCTCTAGCTTTCTTCTAGACTCTGCGAAGGAAAACAGTGATAGAGCATAGTCAATGTGCTTGGATAATCGTCAGCCCAGACACAAGGCAATATTGATATGCCATGGTGGAGCAGTTCAAAACTTGTACTGTGGAATTGTGGTGGATTCCCAAGATATTCAAATGAACTGAGGATGCTCTGTAGCTGTAGGACTTCATTGACATTTAAATATCTCATACCGTTTAATAGTTATTGCCTGTGTGTTGCAGTCAGCTGTCTAGTTATTGCACAGAAAGAACCCAAGCAAAAGCGGTTTGTGGAGGAATGGGTTTATTAGGCTTACGGACTCGAGGGGAGACTCCATCCTGGCAGGGAAAACGATGGCACGAGCAGAGGGGTGGACATCACCTCCGCCACAGCACTGCAAACAGCGGCAGGAAGGTGTGCCAAACTCTGGCAAGGGGGAGCTGGCTTATAACCCCATAAGCCCACCCCTGACAACACAGCTTCATCGAGGTTGTAAAACCCAAACTGCCATCAGCTGAGGATCGATCACCCAGAACACATTCATTTGTTTGTGGGGGACACCTGGATCCAACCATGACACCGTGCAGGCCTCATGTCAATGGTAAAATTACATGCAGTGACTCATTGGAATTTCCCTTTTTACCTGAATCCTGTACACACTTATGAGGACACTAACATTCCTTAAAACTCCTTGGGAAAACGACAAAAGTGCTACAGATCAAAGACACCTGGGTACTCATCATTCATTTGCCACCAAATAACTGTGACATCAGGCGAGTTATCTAACTTCCCTGTGCATCTGTTTTAAGTGTCAAATGAAGAAGCTACAGTCTGCGAAATATGGAACAACGGACAGGTAGTTGTATGTCCCTGTAAGTGAACTAGAAGAAAATGGTTTCTAGAGCGACTTGAATAAGTAATTTCTGATGGACATTTCCTGGGATGATCCAAAAAAGTCTTAAAAACGTTGTTTTCCATACAGCATAAAAATAGCTATGAATTGTCAGGCAAGAATTAGAGTGCTTATAAATTTGCCAGTGTCTGTATAAAAAATGATTCTGGTTTCTTCAGTTTTCCTCTGGCAACGCATATGGTAGAAAGTCTTCAGGAGCAGATGGACCACAGAGTCCAAGTCGGTTCGCATTAAATTGCAATCATATGTTGAGACAAGCAGCACGATGTAAGTCTTGGCTTGTCTTCATGAAATAGTGCTGTACCTCACTTAATTCCAATTATGAGGTGCTTTTAGTATCAAAAAGAATCTGCCGTAGTTTAAATTTCTTTTTTTTAAAAAATATTTTATTTATTCATTTTCAAGCAGAGAAATACAGAGAGAGAGAGAGAGAGAGAGAGAGAGAGAGAGAGAGAGAGAGAGAGAGAGAGAGAGGACATATGTGGGTACTGGGGAATTGAACCTGGGGCCCTAGGCACCAGAGGCAAGTGCCTCAACCACTGAGCCATCTCTCCAGCCCTAGTTTAAATTTCTTTACAGAATCATCGAATAATACCAAAATAATCACCTATTCAGTGTTGTGAAATGTGTGCTCCATGTGTATCCGATGAATAGGGTCAGAA
>PVHP010044489.1:0-14067 GCA_004024765.1 Zapus hudsonius | reverse complement strand
TCCTAGTTGAGACAGACAAAGCAGGAGCTCAAAGAGGTCAAGTAACTTCAAATTTGCACTTTAGTAAAGGCCGGAATCTGATGTGCTCTCCACACCAACCCTGAGGCTCTTCCAGTAAACCTTAATTCCTTTATTTTATACAATGAAAGTAGTTTATGCTTATTAAAAGATAATCATCATTGAAACTTTTCTCTGCTTATTTCATGAAGCAAATTCCCTTTCACAACTCATAGGTAAAGGCACTAAGAAGCCTTTCTCGGATGGGTAAATGAATAAGTGGGTAAAGGCTTCTTTAACAGGCACGAAACCAGGGATCGCATCCCTAAGTCACATAAACCAGGTATGGCGTCACACATCTGTAATCCAGCAGCTGGGGAGACGATGAGCCGGGGATCGGGAGTTAAGGGCATCCTTGGCTCCGTAGCAAGTTCAAGGGCAGCCTGACCACGTGAGAAACATAAATAAAATAACTCAATAACAAAACAAAGATGCTCAGTAGCGTCTGGGCAGTGACAGCAGAATGGTGGAGCCAGGCCTCCTCACGCTACCCAGTCTCCCCAGAGCCCAGCACGCAGGGTTCCCAATCACTGGACGTCTATCTTCCTGAAGATCAGGAGGAAGGAAGTCTGCCATGCGTAGCCTGTGCACAGCTCTTTCTGTTACAACCATCCTCCATCACATGCTGGTTTCTGGGGTCCTAACTGTAGGCGCGTCTGCGGCCTCTGCTCTACTTGTCCCCACGCTGACCGTCTAGGGAGGGTCACCTCGCTTCCTCCTGCACTCCCTTTCCAGAACTGCAGCAATGGAAAGATGAACCAAACTGAGCCCAGAGCAAATATCCAAGCTGCTTGGGGTGCCTTGAGCTGCCGTTTGCTGGACCAGTCCAGGTATGTCTTGCAATGGAGACTTTAGTTCTTCCAAAACAAAACCATTTTGTAAACAGATGGTGTCGTCCCCTCCCCACTATCACCTTTAGATTTTTAACTGTTTGATGAACATGAATTTTAAACTATTTCCCTCCCTGATTTCCGTTGGTTTAACCCGCATTGATCTTCCTTTGCTCATCCCCTGGTTTTGCTTATTTTGCTCACTCTTGAGGCCTTTACTTTTTGGAGGCTTAATCGTGAAGCCCAGAGACCCAGTTTGTACAGCAAATCGCAAGTCAGGAGCACGGGATCCTCAGCACCAGGTCCTTCCATGCGGACGAGGCCCTGGATCGAGGGCAAAGAAGAGCGAATTCCTGCTTAGCTCTGTGAGCACTGTGAGCTGTCCACCTTGGTGCCTCTACCCTCCCAGCAACCAAAGACAGAGATAAGATCACCCCAGAAGAGCTCTTCACCCTGGTGTTGCCAAAGCAGAACGGCATTAATATTAAAGGGCTAGTTTTAGAAACAGCAAGAAGGATCTTTTGGGCGTAGTCACTGAGAAGCGTCTTGCTTATATAGAAGTTTTTAACACGGGAAAAGAAAAACACCTGTTACGGCTCATCTTCCTAAACAAAACAGGAAAACTGTTAGGTGGTGGGAAACTGAAGACATGTCAAACTCACAAGATCTGTTTGATCTGAAGTTACTTCCCCTTGTCAGGAAATCTTCATTATTTTAAACAGACCTCACAACCGAATAATATGACCAGGACAGGCTCATGCTGGGCTTTCCGTTTTTAAATTTCATTTTTCATTCTCTATCAGGAATGTTGGATATTGGAGAAATTTGAAGTTATTTATTATGAACTAAATTATGCTTTGATATCTAACAATTTTCAGCCACACATGTCAAGGGTCGAGGCTGGAAAGTGCAGAGTCCTGATGTCTGTGTCACCTGTGTTCCCAAGCTCCCGTGGGAATAACATCACCAACAGTTACCAGCCACTTGCAATAGGGCCCTAGGGATGAAAGCATACAGTGCCACCCTCATTGTTGAGAGGAGACAGGAAATCAGACGTAGAAATCAAATTTCATGTGAGATAAAGAAATGAATTAATCAGGGAAGGGTTTGAGGGCAGCGAGTGGAGAGATAATGAGAAGTCAGGCATGGAGGGTGAGTGCACACAGGGGACTTCTGGGTGAAGACTTGAAGAAGTCCACAGGTGGCCAGGTGGATAGTTGGGAGAAGGCACCGTACCTGTGGCAGCTGTGGAAAGGCCACAGGACTGAGTCCTCAGGCATGGCTGTTTGTGCAGCAGCACAGAGGGGCGAGGAGGGAGGGAGGGAGGGAGGGAGAGGGAGGGAGAGAGAGAGAGAAGAGCACAGGGAAATGGTGGGCCTCACCATCATGGAAAGGAAGAAGGTGAGCAGAGGACTCTGGAAACGACGAGGGTAGCTAGGGTATGACAGAACAGAGATGTTCAAACCTGGGAGGAGACTGTGGGACCCAGAGCACTGGTGGGATCATAGTTGGTGGAAAGAACCAGCTACTTTCTGGGACCAAACACCTGAGCACACGCAGCTGATGGAAGAGAAGGTTATTTGGACTTACACTCTTCAGGGGAAGTGTCTTCCCAGGGGAGAGAGCAGGACGATGCCCTCCCTTTGGGTGCAAGTAGTCTGAAGTGAGCTGGCACGAAAGCTGGTCCGTCCTCAGTGACCCACCTCCCACACTGCCACCAGCTGGGCACTGGGAAGGAGGCTTATTCACAGAGGATGTAGGGCATATTTCACACTCAAACCACTGCAGTCAAGATCTGAACCTTAGAGATGACTGGAGTCTGTGGAGGCACAGGCATGTGTAGAGTTGCACACGTGTGTGTATAATTACACACGCAAGCAGGTCCTACCTTGAGATTAGGTGGCTCTCGTGGATTTCATATTCACTGTCAATGCTTACCCACCAGTAGGGGCTGCTGGGATGCAAATGGAGACAGAGCTCAGGTGAAAGTCTCCGCCAGCCATGACAGGAGGTGCCAGCACGATGGTCCCCACTCTGCTCAGAGGCAACTGTGGGGTAGCACTGAGGCTTTGGGTCTAAAACAACCTGAATGGAGGTGGCCATGTCTATAACCAGGCTGTAGTCAGCCTGTGTTGTTGCTGAGACAAAGAACTCAACCAAAGGCAGTTGATGGGAGGAATGGGTTTATTTGGCTTACACCCTCGAGGGGAAGCTCCATGATGGCAGGGAAAACGATGGCATGAGCAGAGGGTGGACATCACCTCCGCCACAGCACTGCAAACAGCGGCAGGAAGGTGTGCCAAGCACTGGCAAGGGGAAGCCGGCTTATAGCCCCCATAAGCCCGCCCCCAACAACACAGCTCCAGCGAGGTTCTAATTCCCAAACTGCCATCAGCTGGGGATGGAGCATTCAGAAAACATTGAGTTTAAGGGGGACACCTGGGTCAAGCCGCCACCACAAACCACATTTGCAAAGAATTTAAATGCCACTTTCAGCAAGGTTTCTCTCAACAGCATTCTTATTTCCTTGGAGATAAAATCAAAATATCAGAAATTGATAGCATATTTTCTAAGCTCTGGAAAACATTTAGTATGCTCTTGAGAAACATAACTTTAGAATCTGTATTTTTCAAGGAAAATCATCAATGGTGGCCATATTCTCTTCCTCGCTGCATCTGTAGTGGTTGATCTGAGATGAGAACATTCTTTGCTGGTGAGATGTGGTACCCTGCTAAGGGGCCTGGAGGATGTAGGGTTTTGCTGAGTCTGGCAGGCTTCTGGGACTGTCTCCTTCTGATAAGGAAGTTGAGGCAAAATCTGAGGGCCCCTATAAATCTTAGCAATCCTGAACACTCCACACCCCAGGCAGGCCACAGCTGTGCCCTGAGATAAGCAGGCAACTCAAGGCCTAAACTTAGTCCAGCTACAATAACATACCTAAGCAATAAGGTTACATTTCCTCTGCTGACATCACAATTCTATACGTGTCCATGTATAGTCACATAGCTCCTTCAATCTATCTATTCAAAATAGGTATCCAAAGAATACTGGCCCCTGCCGATCTCCTTGCTTCCTATGCTTCTACCTCTGACTTTCCTCTATATAAGCAACTAATAAAATGAGAACTGCCTACTGTCACGTTCTCCCAAGAGTCCTCATCTCTCATTCGGCTCACAGCTATTCCAAGCCTCTGCTCCCCCAACCCCGTGGGTGAACAGGGAGTTGATGCACGCTGCAACTCCCTAACTAACCCACGGACCCAGAGTGAGAGTTCTATTCTGTCAACTTCTCAGGTTGGCAGCAGGGACAGCAGTTTTCATGTGGAGATTTAAGCGTCCCAAAAGTGACTCCATTTGGGCAGCACTTGGATCAAAAACCAAGTGGGTAGTAATGCCTGGAACAATCAGGGTACTTTTGCCCTTCATATATATTTTTTCACACCAAGAGTCAACTAATTTTATTTATAGCTGTTGCTTATAACCCTTAGACATCCAGAAATCTCCCCGCTTCTGTACAAAATAAAGTCTCGAAGTGATTTCCTCAAAATAGTGATCATTTGCATTCAGTTGGCAGGGTAAATTTATCTTTCTGTATAATGCTGCTACATCTTAAGAAGGCAATATCATAAATGAGATTATCCCTTCAGAAAGCAATCCTAGCCTAGAATAAATCAAGATAAGGAAACCTTACAAATGGCCTTTAATATAATGAATATTACCAGAAAGTGTGTGCAACTGAGACGTTCAAGACAACAATTTATCGTTGAATTCGCAACATAGGTTTTTCTTTGAGAAATGTCTTATTAGTCTCTTTCCAATCGTATTAATAATCTCCATTCCTTTTGCAGCCAAGCAAGTTGGCATATTAAGTCTACCCCCAGTGCCTTTTTATAGGAAGGGAGAAATAGAGGCCCACAGATATTGGGAAAATTGTAGAGTTAATGAAAACGAGAAAAAAAAAAGATAAGCAACTGTCCCTAACACACTGAGCACTTCATCCAGCTGAGGCCTGGTCCAAAGTTTCCTTCCGTGAAATTCCATGTGCCACCTTCAGGTGAAACTCACCAGGACACAACAGACCTTCCATGTTTGAGGTGACAACTTGATATTTATAACTTCCATGAATGATAATATTCCTCAGAGTGTTTTTTTTTTTAATACCAGGCACAAAAAATCTACTAATTAGATGATTGTACCCAGGATTAAAGTTACTCCGGTGCAAAGGACAGGATTATGACCTTGGTGAGTTGAGGTTTTGCTTTGTTAATAGCTAGTTGAACACGAGAACAGACAGAGGGAGAAAAGATAAATTTCCCTCACTTCTTATCCTTCCCCTGGCCATATCCTCGACCAAATAACATTTTCGTGGATTTAATTGTTTTGGACTAGACTTTGTGGAGTTATTTGTTGGCAATGAAATCAAGTGGACAGCAAAGGCCTTTGTCATCTACTTCCTGTCCCTACACACACACACACACACACACACACACACACACACACACACACACGGCTCCTTCACTGTCGTTGTTCCCCCCAGAGTGTGACACATCTTACAACGGACACATCACCATCACCTACCAGGCTTCACGGCTGGCAAGGTACATTTTGTGGGTTTGGGAAGACGGCAATGACATACGTCTTTTTATTATTGCAGCACACCTGCCCGTCCAGACCCTTCTCCCCACGCTGCCCCTGGAAACCACCGACTTGCCTTGGGGCCTCCACTGGCCTGCTCTCTAGACGGTCATACAGCTGGGGCCACACAGTGCACGGCCTTTTCAAGTTGGCACATTTCACTTTGAAGCAAAATTTAAGTTGCCACTATGTACGTCTTTATCAACTTTTATTCATCTACATGAATCATAATGAATCATAATCATAATGATTATCATGGCCATTTTTCTCAGATGTTGTTTCTTTCCCCATCGATGGAAAGCTGAGGTTCACACTCCTCCTCCATCTCATCCCCAACCTCACCAGGGCCTGGGCCATCTTGCACCCACCGCTGACAGCTGTCTGTCTGTCCCCACCTCCTCCTCGGTCTCCCTGGTGACAGCTTTGCTGTGACACAGAGGACCTCTCTCCTGTCTCGGGTCGACTTTGTTCTCTGAACCCTTTCGAGGCGTAGCCTTCTCTGATCATTTTGATTCCAGAATTGCACGCCTTTCACACATTGTTATTCGAGAT
The DNA here is from genome assembly GCA_004024765.1 of Zapus hudsonius. Taxonomy (NCBI): domain Eukaryota; kingdom Metazoa; phylum Chordata; class Mammalia; order Rodentia; family Dipodidae; genus Zapus; species Zapus hudsonius. Next base: position 7,994 of record PVHP010044489.1, on the reverse strand, counting down.
TTCACGAGCCATTTATTGCCTCTCGATCCTGGCTCTCAAGGCTCCGAGTTTGCACACTCGGTTCCACACTATTTGTCCCCGTTTTTGTAACATTAGCCAAAGTGACTAATGTGAAATCTTCTCAGGATGATTCAGAAGGAACATAATGAGCTCACTGAGGAGTAAATTTGCTGATTTATGAATGGAAACGTTTCTCCGAATGACTGATGGCAGCTGTGAGGTCCACACACCCAGCACGCGGTACCAGCCACTTGGATTAGAGGAACCAATGTTTCCTTTATAAGCACCACGGACTTCAGCTTGAAACTTAGGAAACTGTGCTCATCCACTGACTTTCTTTAGGATGTAGTTCCCTGGCAGACCGTCGCTGTCTTCTCTCTATCCGAGCTGCACTAACACTGCAGGAGACGGAGGGACCAGCTTAGCCGACACTTCCCGGCATCCTCTGATCCTCCTCCTAAAGCAGACACAAGGAAGCTGGAAAACACAGGATTCTCCCATGGCTTTGTTTTCAGACATGGCTTATGTTCTCCAGCCCTGAAGTGCATGCTCAGGACTCGAACTCAGAACTCACAGGAGAGGAGGAAGGGGGTCTGTGACTTTCAGGACAACTGTGGCTTTGGAGGTTTCAACACTGGTCAAATGTTTGCTGGCTTCTGGTGGAAATGAAAGCAGAGTTGTTCCAGGGGGATTAGCTTTTCATGATGGAATTCCCGATTTCTTTAGCTCGCTGGTGTTGGTCAAGGAGTGTCCTGGCTCTTTTGGGGAGAAGCTGTGTGATGTTGTCCTGGCCGGGCTTGGTGCCTGTTGCAGTCAGCTTTCTAGTTGCTGCGCAGAAAGAACCCAAACAAAAGCGGCTTGTGGAGGAATGGGTTTATTTGGCTTCCAGACTCGAGGGGAGACTCCATCCTGGCAGGGAAAACGATGGCATGAGCAGAGGGTGGACATCACCTCTGCCACAGCACTGCAAACAGTGGCAGGAAGGGGTGCCAAACTCTGGCAAGGGGAAGCTGGCTTATAACCCCATAAGCCCACCCCAACAACACAGCTTCATCGAGGTTGTAAAACCCAAACTGCCATCAGCTGAGGATCGATCTATCAGAACATATTCAATTGTTTGTGGGGGACACCTGGATCAAACCATGACAGTGCCTTTCATCCCCACCCTGACAAACATGGTGTCATTTTCTCCTGAGGAGACCAGAGTGGTTTGCCAGTGATCCTGCCCTGACTCAAGTTTGAGCTCCTGACATTAGGGCTTGAGGTCATGTGTGGCCTGGAGTCCTTGAAGCCACCATTCCTCCCTGACTTGCCTGTTTCTCAGACGTCGCCAGGGCTTTTTACCTCCTTGGCATTGTGTAGCTCAGACAATCGGAATCTTCCAGCAATGCTTGCCTTTTACCTAAATTAACCAAGTTCCTTTGTTGTCCCTGGCACTGCTTACCATTACTTTCTCTGTGGTGGTTTGTCCCCTGTAGCATTATATGCTTGAACACGTGGTCCTGGCTGGTGGTGCTCTTGGCGGAGGCTGGGGACCCTCTGGGAGGTGGAGGAAGTGAGTCACTGGGGCCGGCCTTGCATGTCCTGCTCACTCTCTGCTTCTGACCTTGGATGGAATGTGACCCCTGGCCGCCTGCTCCTACAGCTCTGTCCCCACTGCCCTGATGCCCTGGAACTGTGATCTAGAACAAACCCTGCCCTTCAGGATGCTGCTTCCTGCCAGGGATAGTCACATGGAGGAAGGAAGTCAGTGCTAGAAGCTCTCTCCCTGTTTGTAGTATGAGCAGGTTGCTCTCTCCTTCACACACCCCAGTGAGGAGAACCTACCCAAGGTTCCTGGCCTTGAACGACTGTGCCCCAAACCACTACTGCAACCAGACATGAGACCTTATTATTCAGGGTTCAGCAAAACTCGAGGTTTTCCTTTCCACAAAGATGATGGGGTACAACTGAGTGAAGCCTAAAAACTGTGGGAAGAAACACATCAGAGGCAGCAAGTGCTTCTCTCCTTGCGTTTGCTGTAGTCATGAGTCTGGAAAAGCTATGTAGCCTCTGTGAGTTCACGTTCAGAGATCCATGTAGCTCACGAGGCTTTGTGAGGATTGAAAGATGATGCCCATGAGAGCAGCCCGAGCTTTTCCTCACAGGAGCTGCTCCGTGGGGCGCAGCCTCGGTGGAAATGGCAGTGATAAACAGACTACAGAATGGAAACCAGAGCAGGAGTCTCTCCATTTTTCCTGTTTCAATAACACAGGGAGCAGGAATGATGACCTATGTCCAGGGATCTGGGAACTGTTGGCTGGGATTTTAAATCTTCCAGAGACCTTGGCATCGAGGAGGTGGCCGGCAGCCCGAGTTTTCAGCTCTCTACCTCTGGGACTCCAGGGATCTCCTTCCCAGGTGTCCTCTCTCTGCCTCCCCCAGCCTCATCCCCAGAGATGTGCGTAAGCCCTGACATTACTGTCTTGTTTCTTTTTGTAGACAATGCTCATAGCTGCTTTCTGATTTTTCCCCAAAAGAACACTGACTAATAGAATATTGTTTTATCCCCTGATAGAGGGCACTTAGGCAAGGAAAGGTGATATTACTAAGCCAAGGCCATGTAACGAGCAGAGCCATGATTTAAGGGTGAATCTTTCAGACTGAAAACCCTGTAGCCCTGTTCTCCTCCTCCTCCTTTTCTTTTAGATAGAGCTGGTTTTCTAGGTAAACGACTATCTCAAACAGAACCCACATTTGTCTCACTGGTTGTAATTCTCCAGAGGAACTCCTGGAAGCTTCTATTTGTGTCAGTTTGCGTTACCTTCACATAGATAGGGGAGGAAACAGAAATCCACACAGTTGTGATGGGAAGTTTGCCACATACTCTGAATCATTACGTATTGACATCAAAGTAGTGTGAAAACGACATTATGATATTTTCTTGACAGAAAAAAATACCTTTCCCCCACGTCTTACCCCCACACAATGTAATTATCTTATGTGAATCCATGAATTAAGCTGAATTACATTAACATGTAAATGCTGGTCTATATAACCCATTTAAAATTTAACTACTCACCTTAAAATTGAGAAAAAATTCTAATTCTTTGCATTAAATTAGAAAATAATCCAGGAACTGTCTGTAGTACATATTTAAATGTTTATGATGTGTGTGTGTATGTGTGAGTATGTATGTGTGTTTGTGTATGTGTGTGTATGTGTGTGAGTGTATGTGTGTGTATGTATGTGTGTGTATTTGTAGATGTGTGTGTGATGTGTGTGTGATCTGTGTGTGTGAGTGTGTGTATGTATGTTTGTGTGTGTGTGTGTGTGTGTGTGTGTGTGTGTGTATGTGCGCGCGCGCGTGAGTGCACACAGGCTCATGCCACAGCACACATATGGAAGTCAGAGGACAAGTTCAAGTGCTGGCCCTCCTCTTCCGCCTTGTTTGAAGCAAGGTCTCTGGTTATTCTTTGCCAGATTCACCAAGCTATCTGGTACACAGGCTTCCAGCAGATTCTCCTGTCTCTTCTCTTGCAGTAGGTACCCAGGTGTGACCCATGGGGGCTACAATGCCCACCTTTCTGTGGGAGCCAGGGATCTACTGAGGCATTCCCCAGTGCAATCTTTCCTTCTCAAAGAAAGAACTGCAGAATTCTAAATGCTTGTTGAGATCAAAATGAGAGACTATAAAGACATCATGGCCATATTTCCGGTGGCTGGAGGGGAGAAAGGCGGGAGTGAGCACATTTTGGAAGGTCTCGTCACCCCTTTGGGACTTGACCCCTCTTGTTCATGAAGAGAAAACATGGCAAACTCACCACACAGTATTTCCCCACATGTCAGCCTGGTGTGAGTATCAGTCAGCTGTGCAATGGCAAAGCCTGGCCTGCGAGAATTTCTAGCCTGTGCGTAAGTGTTCTCCCTTCTCCAAATGGCTGTGTCCTCAAAATGAGAAAATAGGGCGCTTGCCAGTGCGGAAAACCCAGAACAAATTTAAAAAAATCTCATCAGCTTTCCATTCTGTCAGCATTGTAGAGAGAGACGTTTGTGCTGAAGGCCGTCTAAGGGATCGCTATGACTTTCACGTGGAGGCTCTTCCAAACTTTCAGATGTCAGAACAATGCAGCTAGGAGGGGAGACCTCGTGGAGGCCATGAGATCTACTTCCTGCGTGGGATTAGGGACCTTGACTAACAGGCTTCATGAGCCGCCCCCTCGAGACCCTCTGCCAGGAGATCTTGGACCCCTAGTTCCCAACTGTGAGGAGGAGGAGGAAGTTTCCCAGCTAGTGACAGCAAGATTAGAACAGCCACGGGCCAAGGACAAAGTACAGACTACAATGCATGGGAGTGCTTAGCATGTCAGGCGCTCCTGAAGTTGACCTCACAGTATATATGTGAGTGCTCTTGACTCAGGATATGGATGTTTCTGTATGACGTCATCCTTTACAGTAGTGTCAGGACCCCTGGAAAGCCATTGATTCAATCTTTATCCAAAACTAGGCACTGTCCTCATTTCATTACAGAGTTCCCATTAGTCAATTTCACCCACGATAGGAAGCTAACCCAGTGTCCATGGCTCTGGTTCACTCTTCGTACCTCCCTTCTTCCAGTGCTAAGTACCCCTACCCCCCAGCCTTCTCCAGGTACTGAGTACCCTGATCCCTTTCTCTTATGGTACTGATGCTCAGTCTCCCTTCCTTTCTTCAAGTGCTAGGTACTCCTGTTAACCCTTCCTTCTTAGACACTGGCTACCCTTGCTCTGTTTACCTCTACATTCCCTGGAGTTTTATATTTATGAATTTTGCTCAGGTTTTTATCTCTAAATAATTTAATACAAACATATTTATGAAACACGTGCAAGACACGAAGCTGTGGTTAACAAAACGGAAGGCTGTGTCAAACTCTGAGGCACTCTTGGCTGATGAAAGGTGCATCCACAGACTTTCAGGTGTGAGGGGAAGCTCTTGTCCTTCCACTGGGCCCTCCTTCGTGGGTTCCCACTTGGTGCGTCTCCCCAGCAGGAGCTGTCCTGCATCCTGAAGGTCTGGTTTCAGCGCTGGCCTGATCCCCTGGGCATGAGGGATGGGATCCCTTGCACTGTCCACACACTTGATCTCCCCATACCCCCAGCACCACACTGAGTTGGCTTTCCTCTAGAAAGATCCACTTGTCTTCCAGCTGGGTGCTGGGTGCTGGGTGCTGGGTGCTGGGTACTGGGCAGGGATGGCATGCCCAACCTTTCAAAAATCTCTTATTTAACTTAGAGATCACTCTAATAGATGGCCTGAATCCTGTTTAGCTGTTCCTTTCTGGCTTTCGTCTCTTCTAGAAGCCAAGTTTTCCTTCCTTAAAGATGAAATCTCCCCAAGCTTTTAAAGAAAGTTATTTCATGCCTTGAACCCCCAAATTTAAAAAGAAAGAGTGAAACACAAACTGTCTCTGCATCTGGCTGGCTCTTCTGGTGGCATTGTACAGATGTCTGTCTTGTTTAGAATGTGGAGCTCAGAAATTTAAAAAAAGGAGTTTCTTTTCAAACAATTCAATCATCTGCAACATTTTGGGTTCTGTTTCATTTTGTTTCATTAAGGCAAAGCTTCTCTGAGAAGTCACTTAGAGACGTGACCTCTGAGGATGTCCAGGAACCATGCCAACTCGCCTGCCCATCCCCCTCCAAACCACTTGGACCTGCTGGTGGCTGCTCTTCCTCAGTTTCCCACTCTCCTCATTTCCTCATGCCCCAAGCTTGACCAGATGTTTCTCATGTCATCCTACAGGATATTCACACAGTACCTGCCTTGACCTTCTTTCCTTCCAGAACTACTTTTAGATTTTGTAGCTTCACCCCAAGAGAAACCTGGCTTCTACCCATGGCTGTTGGAAGGGTTTCCCTAGCCCTTGCACATGGTAATGTGAGCTCTGAGACCTGCCATATCAGCTCTGACCCTGTGAAGGATTCATTATTAGAGGCAGGCTGGCCCTTTGAGGGGCTGGGCCACATACAGCGGATCCCCAGGAAGCCTCAGGACAGCGCTGGTTTGACCGAGTGTCCTTGTGAGTGACAGTTATTACATATTGTCACATACCGAGGCTCAGAGGAGGTATCTTCATCCAAGCTGACAGAGCGAGGATGCCTGGGATGCTGACGTGGACCTCTCCTGACCCTGCCCTGTGCCTCTCTCTTTGCCTTGCTTTCTGCATCCTTGCTCTGGAGTCACTTTGGCTATAACAGCTCTTGATGGGTTCTGTGAGAGCATCTTGAGAAATATAAAACCCCAAGTTAGCTGTGGGGATCCCTGGACTGTGGTGAGCTGGTCTGAGATGAGTGTTTCTGGAGACATAACGATCTGGGTTGTGGGTCTGAAGTGGAGGCAATGTTGACAGACTGTCTTTAAATGATAACTTTGGCAACTGGTTAAACTCATCAGAGATCCAGTCCCATTTTAAGCGTTTTGAAGAACTCCCTCCCTCATAGATATCTCCTTCCTCAAAATATCTGTATAATTAATATTGTGAGGGTTAGGTTTTGTTGTCAACTTGACCTTTTATTTACTGATCTTGGGTGTGTCTCTGAGGTTGTTTACAGGAAGGCAGGCCTCTCAGTAGAGGGCAGGACATAAGGAAGCTCAGGGAAGCTAGAAATGAACATCCCTTCCTGGACGATAGTGCAGGAAGGAAATTCCAGAGACTCAGGAAGCCAAGGGAGTCTGGGATAGGGTTGCAAGACCCTGCCCTAAGGATATATAAAGGGGAAGAAATCTCTCTCTCCACCTCTGCCTGTTTGCTGTTGTGTGTGTGTGTGTGGTGCTGGTGCTGGTGCTGGGTTTCTCTCTCTGCTTGGGCCTGTGAAAGGGGACCAGCCTTGTTCACTATGGTGGAACTCCCCCTGGATCTGTAGCTTCAGTAAATCCTTTCCTCCCATAAACCGTGCCTGGTCTGGAGATTCATCCCAGTGGCATGGGACTGACTATGGCACATATTAAATGTCTACATTATTTACATTACTATTACCTAAGAATATATTATTATTCTTCATGTTCAATGTCACAAGCTTTGTTACTAACACAGAACAGTGGGGGTAAGCTATTGATTGAGAAGAAAGTATGCCAGCAAAGGTTTAAATTTGGTGAAATGTAAACAGAATAATCTGGTTATTTCTGAGTCAGGTTTCTCTTTTTTCCTCTCTCTCTTTCCAGACATAAACATACACTCTCTCTAACAGGTTTGTGAAAAAGTCCAAGAGGAGATAGTACTGACACTTCCAGAAGACAGTAGGAGCTTTGCGGGGAAGTTTTTATGAATAGCTGTTCTAGCCACATGCTTTGAGCACACACTACCAACTTTCCAGGGCTCAATGCCTGATGGGTTCATCTGAGCATTTCTGCAACTGTTTTGTGACACAAAATAACTCCAGTGGCTTTGAAAACAGGTCTCTGCTTTTCAGTATCAGATAATTATAGTTGAGCTGATTATAGATGATTATAGTTGACTAGTCATACATTTCCTGTCTGTGACTGGTTGTTGGCCTCTGTATATTTTTCCCCTTTCCAGTAGATAGAGAGAAAACAGAGTTGCCACTTAGGGTAACAGGGAGCCAGACCATGAGGAGCCAGACCACAAGGAGATAGACCACAAAGAGACAGACCACGAAGAGGAGACAGACCACGAGGAGATAGACCTTGAGGAGACAGACCACGAGGAGCCATACCACGAAGAGACAGACCACGAGGACACAGACCACGAGGACACAGACCATGATGACACAGACCATGAGGACACAGACCATGAGGACACAGACCACGAGGACACAGACCACGAGGACACAGACCATGATGACACAGACCACGAGGAGACAGACCATGAGGACACAGACCACGAGGAGACAGACCATGAGGACACAGACCATGAGGACACAGACCACGAGGACACAGACCACGAGGAGACAGACCACGAGGACACAGACCATGATGACACAGACCACGAGGAGACAGACCATGAGGACACAGACCAC
>PVHP010044488.1:0-14057 GCA_004024765.1 Zapus hudsonius | reverse complement strand
AGAGTGATATCCTACGTTGGCGGGGGAGGAAACTGATAAAATATAAATTGTTTCTCTACCTGAAGACAATCCTATCAGTCCTACAGCATACCTTACATTTCTGTATATATGTTTGCATGTACATATTCAGGCATGCATGTATACAGAGGTCCATGTGCATGTGCTGATTGGTGCCTTCTATTGTTTTGCTACCTTATCCCTTTGAGACAGTGTCTCTCACTAACCCTGGAACTCACTGATTGAATTTGATGAGCTAGCCAGTGAGCACTGGGGAGTCCCTGGTTATGCCTCCCCATAGCTGGGATTATAGGTGTGCAATATTACACCTGGCATTTTGTATGGGTGCTAGAGATCTAAACTTGGGTCCTGATGCTTGAATGACAAGCACCTTACTCATTAAACCATTTTTTTCAGCTCATTTATTTATTTAATATTTTTTGAGACAGGGTCTCACTCTAGCCCAAGCTATCCTTGAACTCATGGGAATCCTCCTACCTCAGCCTCTAGAGTACTGAGATTATGGGTGTGAGCCAGTACATCTGGTTACATCCCTTGTTTTACTTTCTAGACCTTTGGCAAACTAGGAGAACATATTTTTTTTTTTTGTTAGTCTGTGGCTTTTATTAACTCATATACAATTACTTGTCTTCTGGTTTGTTGAAGCAGTAAGTCAGACAGCACTTGCCACAGTAATGTCTGTCAAAGTGGCTGGCCATAAAAACCCCAGCACCACACTCATCAGAAGGGCACTCTCGACGAAGGCGACTAATTTTGCCATTTTCATCCACCTTGTAGTATTTCAGGACAGCCAACTTAACCTTCTTTCTCTTGTGCTTGTTTTTCTTGGGAGTGGTGTAAGACTTCTTCTTCCTCTTCTTAGCACCTCCACGAAGTCTCAACACCAGATGGAGGGTGGACTCCTTCTGAATGTTGTAGTCGGACAAAGTACGTCCATCTTCCAGCTGCTTACCAGCAAAGATCAGCCTCTGCTGGTCAGGAGGAATTCCTTCCTTCTCCTGGATTTTGGCCTTGACATTTTCTATAGTGTCCGAGGGCTCGACCTCGAGCGTGATGGTCTTCCCCGTGAGGGTCTTCACAAAGATCTGCATCGTGGCGGCGGCCCCACCACAGATGGCGGATCGGAAAGCTAGGAGAACATATTAAGGGGTTTCACAATGTAGCTCAGGCTGGCCTGGAATGATTCTTCTTCTCTCTCTCTTGGCCTTATGTAACCCAGGCTGGCCTTAAAGTTGTCGTAACTGAAGATGGTCTAAAAGGTAAACATTCTGGGTCTGGCAGAGTGCTTATACAGCATGCATTCAATACCACGAAAAACTGGGTATGGTGCCTTTACCTATGATTGCATCTTGGGGAGGTGGGGACAGGAGGATCAGAAGTTTAAGGTCATCCCCAGCTACATAGTGAGGGTATATTAGTCAGGGTTCTCTAGAGGAACATAACCAACAGAATTAATTGTAGTAAAAAGGGGATTTATTAGGTTAGCTCATGGTAGACCCACAATAGTAGTCTGTGAGCCAGAGAGTCAAGGAACCATTAGCTGCCCAGTCCACGTGGCTGGAAGCCTCAGCAGTCCCAACCCAGCACTGAAGGCCTAAAGGCTTCCTGGGGAGCCACTGGTCTTCAGTCCAGGTTGGAAGGCTGAGGCAGCTTCTTTCCAATGCCCACGAAGAGATGCATGCTTGGCAGCTAGGTAGGTAGGGAGGCAGAGGGGGACAGAGATTTCTTTCCCCTTTATATGGCCTTGGGGCAGGGTCTTACAACCCTGTCCCAGACTTGTAGGCTTCCTGAGTTGTCATTTCTTTTCCATGGATGCTGTGGCTGAGGGCTGCAGACGCCATGCTGCACTGGTGGCTGGTCCGTGGTTGAGTTAGGGAGGGAATCGGGCAACTCCCTGCTCGTCCTTGGAGTTGGGTAGGCAAAATGTGAGCCAGCGAGAGAAAAAAACTCTTGGGAGACAGCCGCTGTGGGTGGAATGGGCAGATATCATTTATTATATGTGGAGAGGTCATATTTATAGGGAGGAGAAGCCAGGAAAATTAGAGGCAGGGGCATAGCAAGGGGATTGGTTGGGGCAGGGTGGTCTGTGGGCACCTCAGGAGTGGATAGGCAGGGGCTAGTAACCTGTGAATGCCTAATTTGCATAAGTTGAGGGGCTTGCTCAGCCCTGAGTGGCGGGAAGTACTTGATTCTAGACATGGATAAAATGGTGATGGCTGCAGAGGAATCTGTCACCTCCCAGCACAGCTGGGGTGAGAACGCAGGGCTCCTTGTGGCTTGCCAGGGAGCCTGGAGGTTTTTAGGATCAAAAGAGGAGTGTGAGGAAGCACCTACAGGGTCTCAGCAGTGAGCCACTGGGGCTCCAGCCTGTCTCAACTCTTAGTTAACCCTTTATGTCCTCCTTGTCCCTTAGCAAGGCCCCACACTGAGTCTGTGGAATTTCCTTCCTGCACTGCAGTCTCAGGAAGGGATGTTAATTTCCAGGTTCCTGAACTTCCTTACATCCTGTGCTCCCTGCTGAGAGGGCTGCCTTCAGCTGATGTGATAAACATCAGAGACCCACCAAAGATAATTAAAAAGATCAAGTTGACAATAAAACCTAACCATCACAGAGGGTTTGAGGCTAGCCTGGGTGACAAGAGACCCTGTCGCAAAAAAAAAAAAAAAGGCATTTTTATATTAATTAAAATAAACCATTCTGGGGGCTGGGAAGATGTTTCAGTGGTCAAAGGCTGTTGCTTGCAAAACTTGCCTGCCTGTGTTTAATTCCCAAGCCACCCATGTATGCAAAAAGTGGCACAAGCATATGACATTGGTTTGCAGAGTGGCAAGAGACCTTGGCAGACCCATACCCCCACACACAAATAACATTTATGAAAAAAAAATAATGGGCTGAAGAGATGGCTCAGCAGTTAAGGTGCTTTCCTGTAAAGCCTAAGGACCTGAGTTTGTATCCATGTAAAGCCATATGTACAAAGTGGCACATGCATCTGGATCTTTTTTCAGTGGCCAGATGTCCTGATGCACCCATTCTCTGTCTTCTTTCTCTCTGCTTATAAATAAATAAAATATTTAAATAATAAACAAAATCAGGTAGATAGTGCAAGTTCCTGAATATAGAGAACTAAGAATTGTGCTTTTTTTTTTTTGCCGGGCGTGGTGGTGCACGCCTTTAATCCCAGCACTTGGGAGGCAGAGGTAGGATTGCCGTGAGTTCGAGGTCGCCCTGAGACTACATAGTGAATTCCAGGTCAGCCTGGGCTAGAGCGAGACCCTACCTCGAAAAATCGAAAAACCAAAGAATTGTGCTTTTTTGTTGTTTTTGTTTTTGATTTTCAAGGTAGGGTCTCACTCCAGCCCAGGCTAACCTGGAGTTCAGTATGTAGTCTCAGGCTTGGCTACACCCCGCCAAGAATTGTTTTTTCAGTTCTATGGTTCATGGTCTGGTGAGCCTTGGTGTCCCTTTCTCTCCTTCTGGTCTGTTTGATTCCTCAGGGAGGGTTTTGAAGAGTGTAGTGAGGAAAGGACCAGTACTTTTTCATCTGCAGTGAGAATAAAGGAAGTACACATAGAACTGCAGGGGAATGATTGAAGTTAAACAGGAGAGAAGTACTTCCTGCTAGCTGGTTTGGGATCTATAGGAACAAGTCTCAGTTCCTCCTTGTGGGATGACAATACTAAGTGGTAGTTTTAAAAATTAGTAGGGCTGGGCATGGTGGTGCACACCTTTATTCCCAGCACTCAGGAGGCAGAGGTAGGAGGATCATCATGAGTTCAAGGCCACCCTGAGACTACATAGTGAATTCCAAGTCAGCCTGGGCTAGAGTGAGACCCTACCTCGAAAAACCAAAATAAATAAATAAATAAATAAATTAGTAGGGGGCTGGAGAGATGGCTCAGTGGGTAAGAGCACTTGCCATGCAAGCATGAGGGCCTGAGAAGACTTGAGACCATTGAGTTGGATACCTCAGCACCCACACAAGCAGCTGGGGGTGGGTATGTATGTCTGTAACTCTATTCCTGTGGGGATCATTAAATGGTGAAATTCCAGAAAATTGGAGTTCCAGCTACTTCTAATGCACCTTAAAACTTAAAAGTGCTGTGACAGTTTCAGGCAAGTTCACAGATTCCAGGCCTGACACCCTCCCCCTGAGTGGGAGGTGTGTCTAGCTAGAGCTCAAACCTAGATGCAAAACCTGATTCGTCTCTCTGACTTACCTAGTGGAGGTCTTAAAAAGTCACTAAAACAAAGTCCAACCTCTTTTTCCTCCATATGGCTTCTTAGGAGGACTTCTGAATTTCCAGGTCTTGGATGGTAAGGCCTTCCCTCACCCCAGCCTAATGGGGTGATGGGGGAGGCTCAAGATTTTTCTCACATGAAACTTTTTCCTCATGATGGGAGCCCTCTGTTATCTTTCCTTCTGCTTGTTTAGCTGAATGTTATAGATTTTGGCTAAAACCTCTCCCACGTGTTCTCTCCACACTGGTGGCTAGAGATCTCTGTAACTTCCCATTTTTCTTTAAATAAAGTTTCTCACTATACCTTATCCTCTGGTGGTCTGTAATTGTCTTTAACTTTATAGACAAGAATTCGATGGGCTGGAGAGATGGCTCAGAGGTTAAGGCACTTGCTTCCAGTGCCTAAAGCCCTGGCTTCAATTCCCCAGGACCCACATAAACCAGAACCACAGGGTGGTGGCCCTGGTGCGCTCTCTCTCTCTCTCTCTCTCTCTCTCTCTCTCTCTCTCTCTCTGTATCTCTCTGCTTGAAAATGAATAAATAAAATTAAAAAAAAAAGAATTCGAGTACTCCTTAAATTCTGAGGTGCATTCGAAGTAGCTGCATACTCTTTAGATTCTAATCCCCAGCTCCGCTGTTACAGTACCCAGATTGTTTTATAAATTGAAAGAATTAAAATTATAGACCACCAGAGGATAAAGAAGAGTGGGGAACTTTATTTAAAAAGGAATGAGAAGTTACAGAGATCTCTAGCCACCAGTGTGGAGAGAGCATGTGTGGGGAGATTTTAGCCACATACGATCCGTGCTGGTCAGCCAAACAAGGAAAAGAAAAGATCTAAAAGGGCTCCCATCACGAGGAAACAAGGTTAAGGCGGGAAAGAAGCTGAGCCTCCCTTATCGCAGCCATTAGGCTATGGTGAGGAGGCCTTACCCAAGCCCTGGAGATTCAGATGTCCCTCTGCTGGCGAGCCATGTGGGAGAGAGAGAAGGGATTTCCTGTTCCAGTGATTGTATTCCCTGGCCCATGTGAGCAGAGACATCTGGTTGGTCTATCCTTGACCAATCAGTTTCAGGATTAGGTTTGAACTCTAGTTAGAGACACCTCCTACTCAAGGGGAGGGGTTCAGGCGTGAGATGAGTGGAGCCTGCCAGAAAGGACAAGTTCAAGGACACTCCTGGTTACCTTTGGAGGTCCCAGTCGCTCTAACCTGTCACAGTCAGAAAGTGGAGAATTGCTGGAGGGGGAGAGCTGACGTCTCTCTTGCATCCACACACTCACACATGTGCATATACCAAACCTACACACTACACTGCACATACTGCACACATGCACACATAAAAAAATTGAAGAATACACCCAGAAGTGGTGGCTCACTCGTGTAAGGACTGAGCTGGGGGTTAGAATTTAGATAATGCCCAGCTCAAAAATTCCAAATGCACCTCAAAATTTAAGGAGTACCCGAATTCTTGTCCACAAAGTTAAAGAATTAAAATCATCGACAAGATATTAAGGTATAGTGGGAGGCTATATTAATTAAGGGAATATGGGGAGTTACAGAGTTCTCCAGCCACCAGTGTGGGGAGAAAACGTGGAGAGTTTTAACAGGATTTATGCTGTTCAGCCAAACAAGCAGAAGAAGAAAAGATAACAGAAGTGCTCCCATCATGAGAAGGAAAGATTCATGAGGAAAGAACCCCGAGCCTCCCTAATGGCTGTGGTGATGGGGCCTTACCCAAGCTCTGGAATTTCAGAGGTCCTTCTGCTGGCCTGCCATGTGAGGAAGAGAGGGTCTTTGTCCTAGGGAAGCTTTTCTTAAAGTTCCCCTAGGTAAGTCAGAGAGACACCTGATTGGTCTATACCTGACCAATCAGTTTTTGCATCCAGGTTTTGGGCTCTGTCTAGAGACACCTCCCACCCAAGGAGAGGGCTCTATGGAGCTTCCTGAACCATCGCGTTTGTATAGTTCCAGCTTTCTGGAGAAGAGATGGGAGGATCACCATGAGTCTGAGGTCCACCTGGGCTAGAGAATGAGTTCCAGGTCAGCCGACGCTAAGGTGAGATCCTGCATCAAAAACAAACAAACAAAAAATGCCTGGGGAATTGGCTCCGTAGTTAAAGTCACTTGCTTTGGAAGAGGCCCTGGTGTTCCCATTCTCTCTGTGTGTCTCTCTCTCCCTCTCTTTCTGTGTGTATGTCTGCTCACAAAAAAATTTCAAATAAATTAGTATCAGGCTGGATATGGTGGTCCATGCCTGTAATCTCAATACTGCAGAGGCTAGGACAAGAGGCTTGGAGAGAGTTCAGCCCAGCCTAGCCAAGGCTGCACAGCAAGAATCTATCTCAACAAAGAAAGAATAAGGAAGTCTGTAGGAGCCAGACAAGTCTCTACCTCCCACCAGGAGATGCTCCTGGGGTATCTTCTTCAACTAGCAGCCGGCTGCTTTCTGTTCTCATTCTCCCATTGAAGGAACGAATAGAGCTGCTGTTGGTCAGCCACATAGGAAAGAAATGTTTGCCCTCTCTGTCAGTGAAACCAAAGCTCTTTGAAATCATATTAGTGACTTTCTTCTTTCTTTCTTTCCTTCCTTCCTTTTTTTTTTTTTTTTTCAAGGTAGTGTCTCACTCTAGCCCAGGCTGACCTGGAATTCACTATGTAGTCTCAGGGTGGCCTTGAACTCATGGTGATCCTCCTACCTCTGCCTCCCAAGTGCTGGGATTAAAGGTGTGCGCTGCCGCGCTCGGCTTTTTGTTTTAGTTTTTTTTTTTTGAGCTGGGGTCTAACCCATGGTGACCTGGAATTCACTATGTAGCCTCAGGGTGGCCTTGGATGATCACTCACAGTGATCTTCCTACCTCTGCGTCCCTAAGGTGTACACCACCAAGCCCGACTAGACTAATTTTATTTATTTGCATGCAGAAAGATACAGAGAAAGAGAGAGAGGGAGAGAGAGAGGAGAGAAAATGAATGGGCCCGCCATGGCCTCTAACCCCTGGAAACAAACTCCAGACACTTGCACCACTTTGTGCATCTGGTGTGTGGGTAATGGGGAATTGAATCCGGGTTGTTAGGCTTTGCAGGCAAGTGACTTAACTGCTGAGCAATCTTTCCAGCCCTTCTTTTCTTTTTCAATAGTCTCTGGGATAATTACTGAGACAGGGTCTCAAGTAACCAGGCTGGCCTTGAACTTGCTATGTAGTGGATGATGGATGAGCTTGAACTCTTGATCCTTCTGTCTTACCTCCCACGTGTTGGGATTACAGGTCTGTACCTTGATGTTGCACTCAGACAGAAGCTACTATCCCCATTTTTTAGATGTGTAAAGTGAGTCCTGAGCTCTGGGGAATAGATGGATAGTAGAAACTACATGTACTACCATGCTCATTTTATGTGGTGCTGGGGATTAAACTCAGGGCTTTGTCATGTTAGGCAAGCACTCTGCCAACTACTTCTCTCTCACATTTCTTTTTTTTTTGTGATTTTTCTTTCTTTCTCCTCTCCTCTTCCTCCTCCTCCTCCTCTTCCATCTCTCCTTCCCCTCCCCCCTTCTTCTTCTTTCTCTCTCTCTTTTTGAGGCAGGGTCTCACTCTAGTCCTAGCTGATCTGGAATTACGTATCCCAGGTTGGCCTCAAACACATGGTAATCTGCGTGTGCCACCACGCCTGGCTATTAGTCACACTTCTATAAAACGATCTATGAATTACCTTGGGTAATTCACGTTACTATCAGTATTATGAGTGCTCCCTCTCTGACGTGGAAGAAATTCTCCTATTTATATCCAGATTTAACTCCTGGTGGGGGCGAGCACAGTCACTATCTTGAACTACAACTTCCATGGTGCAACGGATAACGCGCAGAATTCCCAAGTGATCTGACGGGACCTTTAACCAATCCAATGCCAAAGCTCTGAGCCAGCGGCCCATGGGCGCCGGGCAGAGGCGGGACTTCCGGCCGCTAAGCGGGCTCCCTTCCGGAAGTCGTTGTTGGTCCCTGCAGGGCAACACCCCGGCGTCCCTGGCAGCGGGGAGCCGGGGTGGTGCTGGGGCGGCGGCGCGGGGCCATCGCCGGGAGCCTCCGGGGCCGGGGGGACAGGTGAGGCGGCGCCCGGGGCGGCGGGAGGGGTGGGGCGCGGGGTGTGCACGGGAGCCGAGAGCGGAGGACCGGCGCGGCGGCCCCGGCGCCCAGCGTGCTGCGTTCGATTCAAATCGGGCCGGGCGGGAGCCAGCGCGGCGGCCGCTCCGCTCCTCCCTCCGGGCCCCGCTCGTTGCGCCCGGCCGAAGCCCCTCGGAGCCGATCCCGGGGCTAGCCTCGGACCTCTGGCGGCCGGCCGGCGGGGCACGGCGGGAGGTCTCGGCTCACCGCGCAGCGATTCTGGAATCCCGGGCCGTAACCGCTCTCCTCCCCGGCTCTGCCGCCGCGACTCGCTCGGCCCCTCCCGGCCCCGAGCTCAGCATCGCCGCCAGCCTGCCCCGACCCCGTCCGGCCGCCCCAACCCTGGCCTTCCGTCGACGCTGGGAGTTCATTCATCCGCTTGCTATGTCCGGGATGCGAGGCCGTACGTGGCGGCGGGGAGGTGCGGGGCGAGGGCTGGTTTCCCTCTGATGGACCCTGACCTAGCCTGCTGCCTTCTCCTACCCCAGCAGCCTATGGTTTCAGAACTTCCCAGAGTGGTCTCCAGTTCTTGTGTACCAGTCAGAGTCCACTTTCCCAGAAAGAAATCCCGTCACAGCCGGCCTGTGTCCTTTGTAAAATCCTCTGACGGCCCCTCATGAGGTACAGGAGAGCGCAGTCTTCCCAAGCCTTCCATTCTAGATCTATCTTTTTCGAGGCAGGGTCTCACTCTAGCCCAGGTTGACCTGGAATTCACTATGTAGTCTCAGGGTGGCCTTGAACTCACGGTGATGCTCCTACCTCTGCCTCCCGAGTGCTGGGATTAAAGGCGTGCACCACCACGCCCGGTTTAGATCTATCTTCTGCTACTCTCTCCTCACCGGCCCTTGCACTTAGGTCATGTGAGAATGGTTAAAACCCCAGGCATCTTCATCATTGGAGTTAAGATACACATGGATACATGTGTATTCTGTTCTGACACTCACTAGCTGTAAAACTTTGGGCAAGTTAAAAAAGTTTTTGTAGTGGGTCTGGGAAGTTGGCTCAGCAGTTAAAGGCACTTGCTAACAAAGCCTGCCCACCAGGATTCAGTTCCTAAGCCGCCTCATAAAGCCTTATACAGAAAGTAGCTCATGTGTCTCTGCAATTCACACTTGCAAATAAGATCTTTTTTTTGTATTTTCATGGTAGGGTCTCATTCTAGCCTAGGCTGACCTGGTATTCACTATGTAGTCTCAGGCTGGCCTTGAACTCACAGCAATCCTACCTCATGCTTCCTTAGTGCCTTTAATCAAAGGCATGCACTATCATCATGCCTGGCTTATAAATAAAAAATTTAAAAATTATTTTAGGAGGGCTGGAGAGATGGTTCAGCGGTTAAGGCACTTACCTGCAAAATCTAACGTAAGTTCGATTTCCCAGTAGCCATGTAAAGCCACATGCACAAAGTGGTGCATGCATCCGTAGCTTGTTTCCAGTGGCTGGAAGCCCTGGTGCACACTCTTTTTCTATCCTCTCTTGCCCATTCTCTACCAGGCATGGTGGCACCTGCCTTTAATCCCAACACTTGGGAGGCAGAGGTAGGAGGATCGTCTTGAGTTCAAGGCCACCCTGAGACTACTTACAATTCCAGATCAGCCTGGGCTAGAGTGAGACCCTATCTGGAAAAAAAAATTTGTTAGGACTCAGTTTCCTTATATGAAAAGTGGGGTAGTAATCTATTTAGGCAAGATGATTTATAACTAAAGCCCTTAGTACAGTTCCTGGAACATGTTTAGTGAAACTAAGCTTTTGTTGTCATATATATATATATATATATATATATATATACATACATATATGTGTATATATAATACACACATATATATGTGTGTGTATAAAATATATATAATTTTTTTTCTGGAGAGAAGACAAGGTGTCTTGTGTCCCAGGCTCACTTCAAACTTACTATGTCCAGAGGATGACCTTGAACTCTTGATCCTCCTGTCTACCCTCCTGAGTGTGGTGATTACTGGCATGCACCACTATACCTGTTTTTATGTGGTGATAGAGATCGAATCCAAAGCTTCATGCATGCTAGGCAAGAACTCTCCCATCTGAGCTGCCTTCCCAGCCTCTGTCATAAGTAATCCTCTGCAATCCTGAAGCTTGTCCTGTCTCTGCTTTTTCAAAAGTATTTTTCAAAAATATTTATTTGAGCTGGGCGTGGTGGCGCATGCCTTTAATCCCAGCACTTTGGAGGCAGAGGTAGGAGGATTCAAGGCCACCCTGAGACTACATAGTGAATTCCAGGTCAGCCTGGGCTAGAGTGAGAGCCTAACTCGAAAAACTAAAAAAAAAAAAAAAAAAAAAAAAAATTTATTTGCAGGCAGAAAGACAGACAAAGAGAGGAGAAAATGGGCACACCAGGGACATGAGCCACTGCAAACGAACTCCAGGTGTATGCACCACCCTGTGCATCTGGCTTTATGTGGGTACTGGGGAATCGAACCCAGGTTGTTAGGCTTTGCAGGCATAAGCAGAGATAGAAGAGACAGAAAGAATGGGTGTACCAGGGCCTCCAGCCACTGCAAATGAACTCCAGATGCATGCACCCCTTTGTTCCTCTGGCTTTACATGGGTACTGGGGAATTGAACCCAGGTCATCAGGCTTTGCAGGCAAGCACCTTAACAGCTGAGCTATCTCTCCAAACCTCTCTTTGCTTTTGTTCTGCCTTATATTTCTTTGCTGCCCTTATGTTGGTGAGCTCCTTCCTGCTTGTCATTCAAGTGCCGTCTCAGTGGTTCTCTGATCTAGGATGCTTTTGTCATCTTCCAATGTACCATTAGTCGCCTCTACCTTTGTGTTCTGTTTTCTACCATTTCTTTTAATTATGCTTAACACATTATGTAGTCTGTGTTTCTATCTCTGGTGTCTGAGTAGGCTGCTCAAATTTAGGGCCCTGTGTAATCAACCCTATGCCATCTGTCACTTAAAGCATGGAGGGGAAATATTTAGCATAGTAAGGGAAGTTGGACCAACAGTACCACACGCTTTTCTAGCTCCTGAGAATCTGCAGTTCATTGTTAGTGGTTTACAGCAGTAAGTGAGCTTCTACAGTTTACATAGGATTATTTTTAGCTTGGTTGTGAAATTCAAGAGAAGAAGGCATTACCCTCAGAGAACTTAGTCCCGTGAAAAGGTAGTGTTGAGGAATGTGCCTCTGAACACATGAGAACTTTGCCTTCAGCGCTGAGAAGGTTCCAGGTCGGCAGGAGGTTAGCCAGGGAAGACTTCCTGGAGGAAGTGTGTGCCTACAGGAATTTCACTTGATGCTGGGATTGGCAGAAGAGCGATTGCAGTTGAGTGACCCTGCCCCACAACTCTTAAGGCTTATTGTAGGCTTCGGCCAGGTAGCAAGTACATGTCATCAGGTATCACCTGCTCTGATGGTAATGGCTACATGGAGTGCATTGTTAAGGCCTTTGAGGCCCTGTGTAGGGTGCCATGACTGAGTGGAATGTCCCTCAGTTGCAAGTATAGAGGAGAGAGTATTTAGTGTCATATCTGCAACAGCAGACCTGCAGGTTGCTTTCCAATGCTCCTCTGGTTTTTTTTTGTTTGTTTTTTTTGCTCCTGTTTTGATTGTAACCAGGTTGTCACCTTTGCTCACCTAGACCATCTCATCTCTCTCCACAGTCCACCTCCTCGGTCCACAGCCCACCTCCTCTGCCCACAGCTGCTCTGAATCTTCCTTCCACTCTGGTCTCCATTCTGCTCTATTCTCCCAATGGCTGCCAGAGTGATATTTTTCAACAGTGTACATCTGGTTCTCTTGTGATACAGACCAAATCTTCAGCATGGCTTGGCTTTTGTCTGCCTCCCCAGCATGGCCTGTGCTGTTTTCTTGTTCTGCTGCTGCTGCTAGAGGACATTTCCTTCTCTGCCTCTGAAGACCTGCTCACCCTCCAGTTGGTAGCGCAAGCACCATCTAATCAGGCTCATTGCCTTCAGCACTCAAACCCCATTGTACTGATACTTTGTTTGAGATAGGGTCTCATGTAGCTCATGGTGGCCTTAACTCACCCTGTCGCTGAGGATGACCTTGAACATCTGATCCTTCTGCCTCCACCTCCCAAGTGCTGGGATTACAGGTGTGTGCCACCATTCTTGGTTTAGTACTGATACTTTTCTCTGGGGCTGTTTGGCCACACTATCCTCACTAGACTGTCACTTAGGGGTATGATAACTGAATCTGTTTAATCACCCTTTCATAGCTGGTGCCTAGAAGAAACTTGCTGTGTGCTTGTCCAACATTTTCCAATGTGTGAATGGTCTATACTAGCCATTAAAGAAAATATGAGTTCTCTCCTCAGTCTTTTTTTTTTTTTTTTTTTTTTTCGAGGTAGGGTCTTGTTCTAGTCCAGGCTGACCTGGAATTCACTATGTAGTCTCAGGGTGGCCTTGAACTCATGGCAATCCTCCTACCTCTGCCTCCCGAGTGCTGGGATTAAAGGCGTGCGCCACCACGCCCGGCTTCTCCTCAGTCTTTCTTGCATCTCTTTCTTGCATCTCGTTGCCCTTTTGGCCCTGTCCTTGCCCACATCCTCTCTGAAGTCAGGAAAGGCCATATATATATATCCCCTACATATTTCAGTTTTGTTTTTCTGATCAAAGATTTGTTTGATCATAAATTCAGATTTCCCATGTTCTTTCTGGCCCTTAAATAAAATATAGGTCATCATGTTCATTGCTAATTAGACTTTTTGTCATGAAGACAGAGATTGTACCTGTCCCTTGACTTCTGCAGATGGGATGCATATAGGGATGGTTAATATTTCTCAGATGAAGGCTTTCTCAGATTCTGCGATGTGGTTAATACAGTGCCTTGTATTACCATACTTGATAAGTGCTGTTTACCCTGATGTTTGGTACCTGTGAATCCTCCCTGTCTGTGGGCCTTTCATTCTCTCTTTCCCTATTCTCCCTAATGAAGAGAATTAAAGCCTCCGGTGACTTCTGAAGTCGTCAGACAGTGGGCCCCATCGAAGCTGGAATCCTGGTGCACCTCTCTCTTTATCATCTCCGACTGTGGAGAGGCACGAGTGTAATGTGTGAGGCTGTTAGTGGGCTCTTAGGGCAAGAAGCAGGTTCGCCTCGTTGCAGTTCTTTTTCCTTTAGTCTTTTCCTCCTGCCTGGCATAGTGAGAATGAGAAGGGCAAAATCTATTTCCCTTGGGTCCCGTGGACTGATGAAGGGTTCACAGAGGGCCATAGTCATAGGCCATGTTGGATCCTTTGTCACTTGTCAGGAATCTAATATCTAAGGATCTTGGATAGATTCACAGTGACAGGCCTGGTTTTGACATTTATGATGGGGCGATGGAGGGAGATGTCTTTCTACTCAGAAGGCCCTTTGCATGCTCACTGCAGAGGGTGGAATAGTGATGATTTCTGAAGGAGAGGGGACAGGAGAGTCCAGGACCTGCAGTGTTGATCAAGCCTGGTGTGGCTGACCTCGGATAGTCTGTGACAGCCTACTTGTCTCTGCTTGATTAGGTTTTACCTTGGGAGTTGCCATGGGGGAAGTGAGTGGGACCCGGGGTGCAGATGTAGAGGTGGGACTAGTACTGCATCAGGGCCGAGGCTAGAGCTGGGTGACAGACTGCTTGGCCATCATTCACAAGGTCTGCCTTCTTTTTTTTTTTT
>PVHP010044487.1:0-14096 GCA_004024765.1 Zapus hudsonius | reverse complement strand
AGACTTTTTTTTCTCAAGATTCTGATCCCTCTTAAAATCTCACATGAAAAGAATTTTATTCTTTTCATTCCATCACCATAATACTGGGATTGTCTGCCTCAGACACGGAATCTTTTTTTAAACTTCATTCTGGAGTCTGGCTCTTCTCTTTCTCTAATCCCAGCTCCCCAGGCAGAATTACGCATCCCTCTTCAGAGTACCCATAATATCCAGTGAGAAATTTTTTTTGTGACCTCAGTCACTGAATCAAGAGGTGAATGGTTCACAATCATACTGGAAATGGTGGGGTTTTTTCCAAAAAACTTATTGTGTCCAGTGCCATAGTAAACCTGTTGAGGAAAGGACAGAATCAAAACTCTTCTTGGTTTTTATGTTGGAATATATATAGTTTCTTCTTGATTTTTATGTTTTTATATATACATATATAGTTTAATATATACAAAAATGATTACATTTCATTGGCAATGAGAATAAAGGAGACAAAGGACTCCTAATGTGTCCTGTTTTTTCTAAAGGAATAGATACTGACAAAATATTAGCAAGTTATGAACTAGAGGGAAAAATGACAGGATTGATTATCCCTTCAGTGTGGTCTCATTGTAGCCTCACTTGAAGGGTCTCCTCAACTTGAAGTCTACATAGATCATTGACTATGAATGTGTTTCTATTATGAGACAAATGTGATTGATTAAATGGCCTTGATTAGGTATTGTACCTTGGACTTAAAATTTGTTATGTTTCTTCAGTGTATGTATTTATTAACACCAGTAAAAGAGATGATCACATAAAATGATTGTGATAAAAATGTCACTTAGTATGTACTATGATGCACCACCTGCAGCAGACATCTTGGGGTATGATGTAATCATTATTTTATGTGCAATACAGGGCTGCTGAGTTTAAGTCCAACTTGACTGATGTGGGCTCCCATAAAAGCTCATTCTCAGTTAAGGATGCAGAAGGAGAGGTACTTTTGCTAAATCCATAAAAAAGATACTGCTGCAGATGCCAGAGTTCAATTCTTTAGTGGATTGCATGCATCAGACATATTTTTAAATATCTTTATTATGAATAATTATATACATTGCATGAGCTATTCTTGTGATGTGTCCCCATTTCCCTCCTCTCTGTCCCCTAACCACTAGGGTACTTCCTCGGTGCACATACTGGATCTGTCCATAGGATAGGGAATTACGAACTGCACCAGAGGTAACCAGTTTTTATTTCTCTTTTTTTCTTCCCCCTTTGTGTATTGTTTCGAGGGGGGCAATGTCTCTGGATATTCTCCCCCACCATGGCTCTTACATTCTTTCTGCCCCATCTTCCTTTCAGTTCCCTGAGTCATAGTGGGTGAGTTTTGAGTCTGCTTTGTTGTTGCGATCTTAAGTATATCTGGATCTTTGACCTGGGCTGTGTTGGGTATCTTTGGTGTCTGTCTCCATTGACCTTTCATAGGTTATCAGACTTGCTGTGGTGATTGGACTCCTGTTTATCTCATCACTTTCTCATAGGTTTCATTTGGGCCCTGTGTGAAGGCCAGGGGTAGTTTGTCTCCTGCCAGGATGTAAGCCAACATCCAATGTCTTGTTGGTAGAATTGAGTTGTCTCCAGCTCTCTCGATGCCTTCTGAAAAATACAAACAGAATCTCCATTGGAAACTGAGATCAATATAGGTTAAGTGAAACAACATTGCTATTTTGGCTTACTCCTAATGGGTATAGCCTCTCTGTACTTTCTGGTAGTAGGAATTTCCCCTAGGAGCCTGAGACCTTGGTCCCCATAGGATTATGCCATGGATCCCAGTTACAGTTAAGGGTTCCTTGTGACTAAATTGATCTCTTAGCCAATCATTAAGCCGTTGATTACCCTCCTAGGTTTAGTGTCACTATTACACACATGAGCATTTCTTGACTTACTGGTCTCTTGCATACAGCTGTGTGTTCAGAATTCTTGTGACAACTGTCTATATTGTATATCAGTGGTATCTGCTTTCTCCAAATATCATTGACCAACTTCCCCTGGCAGCTCATGTAACGCCATCCAACGCTGTACATGCTACCATCTGGGAGCTGGTTACCATTCTGGATCTGGTAGGATCTCTTGGTGTTTGACGACACTCTGTGATTTCTTCAGCAAGGGTCTTACCTTAGGTCTGGGCAGGTATTCAAGAGCTTTGACAAAAGTCTGTCTGTCACCATTTTGGGGAACTCATGGGTCTCTTTGATCAACAGCTCAATGTGAAAAGGAACCAATAACTGGGACAGGGAGATGCAGGCCTGAGTAATTATTCTTGAGGTTAGGCTTCCTCCCATTCTGTTGATGGTCCCTTGTACCAAGTCGTGCCATCAGCTTCCTCAGTAGCTTATTGTATAAAAGGTAATGTTTTATGGTGTCAATTCATTATTACTTTAGTTTACTATATGAATCCTCCCATCTTTCCATCATCCCCCTTGCACCATTCCAACCCCCCCCCACAGTTCATTCCATTCCCTTTTACAAACTCTCCATTCACTGACTGATTTTCTTAATGTTCAAGTTTAACATGGTTAGGAACCACATATAAGGGGAAAATATGTGGCGCTTAGCTTTCTGCTATTGTGTGTGGTCACTAAAAATGATTTGTTCCAAGTTGGACCATTTTTTAAATTTCATTATGTCATTTTTCTTCTCAGCTGCACAGAATTCCATAGTGTACCACAACTTTGATATCCATTTGTCCAGTGATGGGCATTTGGGTTGATTCCAATTCTTAGCTACTATGAATTGAACCACTATAAACATGGTTGAGCAAATGTCTCTGTACTTTGGAGAGGAAACTTAGGGATAGATGCCCAGTAGAGGGATAGATGGGTCTGCCCATAGTTAGGGTTTATGGGATTTGATGCCTCTCTTATAATTTTGTCTCCTCTAGGCTTGATTAGTGCTTCCAACTTCTGGATGGCTCTTGGGGCTGGTTGCTTGGCTCTTCTGTGCAGAATATTTCATGGAGAATTATATTTAGTTTTGGTTTAGTGTCCATATAATTGTAGAGCAGGATATTATCTTGAAATATTCCTTTCTTCATCTATTATAAGGGATACTTTCGCAGGGTACAATAGTTTGGGTTGAAAGCCAAAGTGATTTAAGTTTTGAAGTACACCACTCCAAGCTCTTCTCACTTTCATGGTTTCCATGGAGAAGTCTGGCATAACTGATGGGTAGAGCAGATGGAAAGATCTTTGGGTCGAAACTGCTGCCCGTTCACCTGCAATTGTTTGAGAGATTACAGCTATTGAGATTGGGCCAGCTGGTCTGCATTGGAACAACAGGAAGAATGCAGACTCTTTGAAGTAAGGGGCCTGAATGTTTTGATCCTTCCTGGATTAACAAGCTGGTAGCCCACCTGGTTCTGTGGAATAGAAATTGGTTAGAAAGAGAGGGTCATTGGATTTGCAACACAGTTTTGTTTTTGAAAAATGGCCATCAGCATGTGAAGCAGGTGTGTAAGGTTGCCTGCATGGAGCCTGATGGAGCCATGAGGATGAACTGTGGGTTGCAATGGAGATCCAAAGAATTCCAGGACTATGGATGGGTGCCAAGGCAAGCTGCCAGCACCGGATGACGTTTTCCCGACTGTGAGTAGCCAAGCTGGAGGGGCGGAATTGAATCTCCAAGAGACTTGTTATTGGTTAGAATCATTGAACTTGGAGTTAGAGATTGCTGGTGCCCTGTTTGTTTTAAATCTTGTATTGGTCAATCTGTTTTTGCTGTGCCTCGTGTTTTACATTGTGAATGTTCTGTGCCATTACGGGTTTATTTTTGGTATTATGGCTCAATTGAAAGCTGTGGGGACTTAAGCCGGGCGTGGTGGCGCACGCCTTTAATCCCAGCACTCGGCAGAGGTAGGAGGATTGCCATGAGTTCAAGGCCACCTTGAGACTACAGAGAATTCCAGGTCAGCCTGGGCTAGAGTGAGACCCTACCTCAAAAAAAAAAAAAGAAAAGAAAAGAAAAGAAAGCTGTGGGGACTTAAGAGTTGAGCTGAACACATTGTATTTGCATCATGTATGATTATTAGTTTGTGGGGGCCAGGGGCAGACTGTCATGGTTTGATCCAGGTGTCCCCCACAAACAAATGAATGTGTTCTGATAGATAGATCCTCAGCTGATGGTAGTTTGGGTTTTATTTATTTATTAACAATAAATATGTTGAGAATACTAATAAAACTTAATTACAAATAGAGACTTCAAAAAAATAAGAGTTGTCTCAAACCAGATTTCTCAATATCCCAGAATATGAACCAGTCATTACAGTATGCTATAAGAGTGCTATGCATTATTATGGGTTTATAGTAAGCCCTTTAGGCAGGCCCAAAGAAATGATTCCTTCCATCAGAAAAAAAAGGAGCCAAGCATAGTGGCTGGGTGTGATGGTGCACACCTTTAATCCCAACACTTGAGAGGCTGAGGTAGGAGGATCTCAGTTAAAGCCACCCTGAGAAAACATAGTGAATTCTAGATCAGCCTGGGTTAAATTGAGACCTTATCTCAAAAAACAAACAAAAAAATAAAAAATATGTTTTCTCTTTACTTACCTGTCTTGTCACGTTAGTATGCATACTAATCTCCCAAAGAAGTAAATATTCACTATGTTAAAAGGCAGAATTGTCGTATGAAAATTTGTTCTTGGCTTATTTGAAGACTACCTAAGCAATTTTCAGATATGCATTTAATTTTAAAATTAAGCATGAAAAGTAAAAGAAAATGATCATAATACATACAGATAAAAGAAAAATTTCTTTTCTTTCCTTTTTCCCTCAAGGTAGGGCTTCACTCTGGCACAGGCTGACCTGGATCTCATTCTATAATCCCAGGCTGGCCTAGAAGATCCTCCCTACCTCTGATCCTGCCTGTGCCTCCCAAATGCTGGGATTAAAGGCGTGCACCACCACACCCAGCTTGAGTTTGGTTTTTGATGAAAAAGATTACATCAACTTTTTGTTTTTTTCTTTTTAATTATTAATTTCTAAATAGAGAGATAGAAGAGAGACAAAGATAATGGGCAGGCCAGGTCCTCTAGCCACTGCAAATGAACTCCAGATGCATCTGCCACTTTGTGCTTATGGCTTCATGTAGGTACTAGGGAATTGAACTCTGGTTTTAGACTCTGCAAGCAAGTACCTTAACCACTGAGCCATCTCCCCAAATCCCCGTCTCTGTCCCTCCTCCCCAACTTTTATTTTTAGACAGGTTCTTGCTTAATTTTCCTGGTTGGCCTTAAGGGTTTACAGGCCTGTCTCACCAAGATGAGATATAAATGTCTTAAGAGAAGTAACTTTCTGCCCTAGGACATGTTTTAGTTTCTAATTCTATAATTTTACTTATTGAGACAGTATTGTATACAGGCCCACTAGGGCCTCTTGCCATTGCAAAGGAACTCCAGATGCATGTGCCACTGTGTTCTGGGGAATTGAACTCTGGCCAGCAGGCTTTGCAAACAAGCACGTTTAGCCACTGAACCATCTCCTTGACCTAGAACTTCTTTTTTTGTTCTACCAATGTGAGGTAGGTAGCCTAGGCTGACCTGGAACTCACTCTGTAACCCCAAACTGGTCTTGAACTCACAGCAATCCTCTTACCCCACTCCCCCCACACACCCAGTGTTGGAATTAAAGGCATGGGCCACCACCATGCCTGGTGCGGTCTTTCTCTCTCTCTCTCTTTGTCTCTCTCCTCTTTCTCTCTCTCTCTCTCTCTCTCTCTCTCTCTCTCTCTCTCTCTCTCTCTATCTCTTTTTGGTTTCAGAACTTTTAAACCTTTATTCCTTTGTGAAGGGATATATTTTCCCACTTTCCCTAGACTTAAATGGATCCCTGGGCAAGATAGTTTCTTTAAAATGAAGATGAGTTAGCTTTTGTTCCTTTTTTCAAAAGCACTTACTGTTCTTACAGAGTACATGTTTATGAGAAAGTTGAATAACTATGCAGGCAGTCCCTAAATAGAAGTTGTAATAAATCCTAAAATGCCCGCCGTACTATGAGGGAAGACACAACTTGATCCTTAGATTTCTCCACTCCAATGCGCAGGAAAAAAAACAGCAAACAAAAGGCTTCAGTGTTAGTGGAAAGTGGAGGGCTTTCAAGCAGGTTCAGGTCCTGTTTACTTGGCCAACTCAGGAGAAAGGGTCAGCTGCTGCTGCTGAAAGCACAGAACTGTGATAAGGTTTCCCCTTTTAGGGGCAGGACACCAACAGGAGAGTTTAGGGACTTTTGTGTGTGTTTTGGTTTTGATTTTTGTAAGGGGAGGGACTTTTTTTTTTTTTTTTTTTGAGGTAGGGTCTCACTCTCGCCCAGGCTGACCTAGAATTCACTTTGTAATCTCAGGGTGGCTGTGAACTCATGGTGATCCTCCTACCTCTTCCTTCCTAATGCTGGGATTAAAGGTGTGCGCCACCACACCCGGCTGGAGTTTAGGCTTTGACGCAAAAGATTACATCAATCTTTGGTAAAACCCAAGAGTCTTAATTTAAAAAGCAGACTTTTGAGCAGTGGGTAACCCTTCATTATCTGTGACAGCACACCAAGTGAGCAGTCCCACGGAGGAGGCATGTGACTTTCAAATGCCACCGCCTGGGCCAAGAGGAGCTGCGTGCGCGAAAACACCCCAAGAACTAAAGTTAAAGGGACCCACGGCGTGGATCCGCCTCGAGGGCAGACACACGCTTCCGGTGTCCCTAGGCCAGGCTGGGAGCGCGGTGACGGAGCTCCGGCGCACGAGCCCAGCACCCGGGCTGTTGAGTCACGGGGACGGCGGTCATGAGACACGACCGTGACCGGTGACGGGCCTCCAGGACGCAGCGCAGGTGTCGGGGCACAGATCGCCAAGTTCCTGCGGGCCCAGGTCCAGCCTGCGCGGAGCCCCGCCGCCCGTCCCGGCCCCGCCGTCTGCGGACGCCCCCGTCTGCTTCCACTCCCCGCCGGCTCGGGATGCTCCGGCTCGGCGCCCCGCCATTCATCAACCGGTTCACACCGGCGGCGGCCGCCGGGAGTGACGCGCGCGGGGCCCGGCTCCGCCCCCTCGAGATCCCCGCGCTGCGATTGGCTATCCGCGGCCCGCACGTCGCACCGGCTCTAAAAGCCGGGGCTTGTGACGCAAGGGCGCCTGGCGCGCGCATTGGCTCCTGGGCTGCGGGCTGGCCGGCGACGCGCTCTCCCGGAGCCGCTCACTGCATGGTAGTGTGGTGCTCTCGCCGCCCGCCGCCGCCTCGTCTCGCCTGCCCTGCCGCCGCCGCCGCCGCCGCCTCGGGACCGGCTGTATGATCAGGCCACAGTCTTCAATGAGTAGACATATTCCTGTGAGTACGCGCCGCCGCGGAACGACGGCCGCCCTTCCCCGCCGGCGCCTTTGTTCCGAGCCGGGTGGGTCCCGGCCTGCCGGCTGCGGCGGGGTTCCCACGAGGGTGTCGGAGGGCCGGGGTGGGGCGGCCCCGGAGCCGCCGTGTGGCCGCGGGAGCCCCGGTTCCGGGCTCGGGAGCCCCCGGCTCCGGCCCGGCCGTGCGGGCTGCGCGGCGTCCCGGGCCCCTTTGTTCGCTCCGAGACGGGGCGCGGGCGGGGCGCCGCGGGGCCGGGGGCGCCCGCTGGTCGGGGTGGGCGGCTAACGGTCCCGGCCCGGAGCCCGGGGCCGGAGCGCCGTGGGCCGCCTCCGCCGAGCCTCGCGCAAGATGGCCTCGGCGTCCCGGCCCCGAGGCCGCGCGAGCCCGGGATTGCGGAGCGGGACGCCGGGGCCATCGGAGCGCCCCGCCCGGGCCGCGGATCTCGGGACCAGCCGGGTCTGGTCCCTGGTCGGGATTCGTGGTGGAGAGCCGGCCCGGGACGGGCGGGGGTCGCGGGGACCGGCAGCCGGAGCTGGCTGTCGGCGTTGTTGGTTCTGCGTGGATTGGCTGGAGGCGCTCGGGTTCTTTCCCCTTTGTCACGTGTCCCCGTGGGTGCGCGCGCGTGTCGCCGGGATCCTCCGCATTGCCGAGCTGGAGGCCCGGGAAGATGGTGGTCAGCACTGCCCCGCTGGAAGGGGACCCCGGCCGCTGGGGTGGCTCCACCCGTGGAAGACCACTCCCGGCCGCGCGGGACTGCGCACGCCTGGGATCCCGGCTCCCACTGGGAGTTCGAGGCCAGGCTGGGCTAGAGTGAGACCCCCGCCTTGGGGAAAAATCATCTCAGGACGGGCAGAGGTAGGAGGCCAGCCTGGGCAAGAGTGAGACTACCACGGGGAAAAACAGTTTTTTCAAGAAATAAGTTCTTTGTAGATTTCTCAGTTTGCTGATGGAACTGCTTCTGCAAGCTTTTGCGGTGACTTAGGTGTGTGTTCTCAGAAAGGGCATCAACCACTTCTATCTAAAGTGTTTGGGACATGACCCAGTCTCAAAAAATAGTATCGATAGAATTTGATTAGAGGTATAAAAAATTTCAGGAAAACTAGTCTGTTCACTGTAATAGTGATGTCTGTAGTGGTTATTTAGACATTGGCCCTTTTAAGCTAGCAGGCAGATATCTTCTGAGAATTTGATGAAAGTTTTCTTGTTTATGTGACTTTTAAGTAAATGATTTTTAATACTAAAATAATAATTCCTTTGTTTTACCTGAAAATAGACTGAGATTTTAATTTAATCTGTTCTGTGGTCTACCGTAGCTAAAGGAATAAACTGAAAATAGAAGCTGGTTCTTTGAATTAAATTTGTTGTTTCAAGATTTAGCTTAGAGATTCACTCTTGAGTACATACCACATGCTTGGGACATTGGTAGTCATTAACTTCTTGTTACCTCGCACTTTTATGTCAAGGTAAATACACTGCTTAGAAGTAGATGGATACTAACAACTGCCTTTTCTGTGTATATTCTTAAAATAGTTTGAAGTCACTTTTGTCATTACTCATTTTATATTTGCTATTCACAGTCATTTTAAAGGGAAAACTAGAGAAAATACAAACATATTTGTATTTTTATTTCTTGGTGGTAGTAGTTACCTTGCTTTTTGGGCCAAAGGATAAACTGTGGTTTTTCAAGGTTGGGTCTCTAGCCCAGGCTGACCTGGAATTCAGTAGTCTCAAGGTGGCCTAGAACTCAGGGCCATCCTCCCGCCTATGCCTCCGAAACCTGTGCCAACCACACTGTTAAACTCTTAATGTAATTCTACTATACTTTTATTCTTTTGAATTAGAGTTTAGTTCAAGGTTAAATGAAATTGAAAATTTTAAATACAATTTTGTTAAAATCATGAGTGCTTTATATATCTTCTATATGAGTAGGTAAATTTTATTTATGAGTGCCCGGTTTATTCTGAAGTAACTTTTGGAGCTATTTCTTTAAAACTACTTATTCCTTTGAATGTATTTTGAAACTTGAGGAACAGGTGGTAGAAAATACAAAAGGAAATTTTGGGTGTGACTTTGAATTGGAACTTTGAAAATGTAGCTTGCTAAACATTTATAAAAGAAAGACCTGGAAAGGAATTTTAAGTGTCTTCATAATGTGTTAAGTTGAATAAGGACTAATAAATTCAAATTTGAAACTAAAGTTTACAATTAAAATATTTTGTTAGTTGCACACATCAGGATAGGAAATACTGTGTATATAATTCAGAGCAACATTAAAAGAATTAATGGACGGATAAAATGTAGGTGTGTGGGATTTCACCAAATCTAGTGATTACTTTTTTTGAGGACTTTTAAAAATTAATTGGTTAAAAAAATTAATTGGTTAGCATTTTCACTTGATACATTTGTTGAGTGCTTGCTTTTGACTTGTTGTTTATTTAAACTGCAGGTGCCCCCTTGAAATTTTTTGCAAGTAAGAAAAGATGTCTTCAATTCCTCTGTTGTATACTTAGTATGAAAACCTGGCATGTCCTTTTACATTAAAATAACTTTCTTTTTCTTCTAAACAGCAGTTCTGTGGTGTTCTTGGTCACACATTTATGGAGTTTCTGAAGGGCAGTGGAGATTACTGCCAGGCACAGCACGACCTCTATGCAGACAAGTGAACTGTAGAAATCCATTACTACTCCACCAAGAAGCCCCCATAAGAGTGGTTAACCTGGACACAGCAGTGTTGGTTGAAATCTGCAGAGCATTTATCAAGAGCTCACTCAGACCTGGATGGGGTAACCTCAGTGCACTTCTTTGTATCGCCTCAGTATTACTGGATTGAAGAGTTGCTGCTTCTTGTTAGGAGGTTCATTTCATTTCCCTTTCTCCCAGCTCCATCCTCAAAGCACTGAGAAGTTCAAGTGGAGTATATTGAAGTAGACTTCAATTTTTGATTTTTTTTTGCTTCCTTTCTATATTCAATTTTTTTTATTTCATAACCCTGTCGAGTTTTTTAACTAAATTGACATGGCTCGAATGAACCGCCCTGCTCCTGTGGAAGTCACATACAAGAACATGAGATTCCTTATTACTCATAATCCAACCAATGCCACCTTAAATAAATTTATAGAGGTAAGATTTGGTACTTTAAATGTCTTAAATGGATTGTATTTTAATAGTGAGGCTTGTATTTATCCTAGTAAGCACTACTTTAAACAATAAGAGATGTTATATCTGCAGTTCCAATACCCAAAAATAAAGCATCAATGTATGTGTTCGTACATTTTAAAAGGGACTGTGTACCTTTGAAGTAATTTTAAGTTTACAGGGCAGACACCACTTTTTACAGATTTTTTTTAAAATCTGCTTAGCGCCTGGTGTCATAAACTAGTTGCTGTCTGTCTTTGACCTTATTTGATGTTTGGAATCCAGTTTTCTGCTTCTGGTAGCAAATATGTCTCACCACCTGTCTCCCTTTATTAGGAGTTGGAGGGAATGTGATGCTGGGTAATATATCTGAACACATGTTTATTTGACAGGTGTTCATAGGGAAATGCTGTAATGATACTTTTTATTGCCAGCTGTGTGTTTTATATCAGTAAAATTGAGTCATCAGTAATAATGCATTTTATGTAGTTTTAAATGGTAGGTGGCTTTTTAGAACTATTTTCTGGATTTTAAAGTCTTTTTTTTTTTAAATCTTTTTTCAAAGATAGTTTTTTTTTTTCAAGTGCTTTTTATTATTTATGAGAGAGAGAGAGAGAGAGAGACAGAGAGAGAGAGACAGAGACAGAGAGAATGGGCGCACCAGAGCCTTCAGCCACTGCAGAAGAACTCCAGACACATGTGCCCTCTTGTGCATCTGGCTTTACATGGGCACTGGGGAATTGAACTCAGGTCCTTCTGCATTGCAGGCAAATGCCTTAACCACTAAGCTATCTCTTCAGCAATACTTTTAGACATTCTACTAGGTGTCAAGTGAGTAGAAGGATAATTGAGTCAAATCCCATTATTTGTTGAGTAGAATGTCTGGGTTTCCTTTTGCTGTTGCTGCTTCTGCTCTTGGCTGGTGTTTCATCCTATTCCAACATCCCATTGCTGTCATAGCTGATCCACAGAGATTTTTAAATTCTCACTTAGTAAAAAATAGGCATGTTACTGCTTATTATTTAATTTGAATAATTACCTCCATGCTGCACACTTGGGAGATTTTATCATTTCCATGACTTTCTGTTAGCCATCACATCTACTGTGGAGAAATAGTCAAAATGCCATATTGATGTAATGTTGAAGACCTTATCTTTTTAATGTTGTATCTTTTTATCCAGGAACTTAAGAAGTACGGTGTGACCACAATAGTAAGAGTATGTGAAGCAACTTACGACACTACTCTTGTGGAGAAAGAAGGCATTCATGTTCTTGTAAGTGTTGATAGTTCCAATGTGTTCGTGAAACTGTGCAACAGAACTTTATTCAAATAAGTCATAGCCTAGAAACCTCTGCTTGCAGTTATGAAAGTTAACATGATTAAACATTTTATTTGCTTTTTGAGGCATGACCTTGCTGTGAAGTCCTGGGTGGCCTCAGACTTACAGCAATTCTTTTGCACCTGCCACCTCGAGTGCTAAGAATTTGGCATGCATGACCACACCTGGCCAAATCCAAGGTCTAAAATCCATTCTTTCATTTAGGATTGGCCTTTTGATGATGGTGCACCGCCTTCAAACCAGATTGTTGATGACTGGTTAAGTCTTGTCAAAATCAAGTTTCGTGAAGAACCTGGTTGTTGTATTGCTGTCCATTGTGTTGCAGGGCTTGGGAGGTAAGAAAATTCTCTTAATTTTTTATTATATTTAGTTGAGAGAGAGAGAGCATGGGTATGGGCACATCAAAGCATCCTTTTGTGCAGCTAGCTTTTCATGGATGTTGGGGAATTGAACCCAGGCTTCAGGCCTTTTGAACAAGTACCGTTAACTGCTGAGCCATCTCCCCAGCTCAAGAACATTTCTTAATATGGTTTGTTCTATGTGAAGATCTAAGTTGATAATTTGTTTGGAATTGAACAACCTAGACAATTGCATGATAGTCAAGTACTCTACCATAACTATCCCTGTTAAATTTTTATTTTGAATCAGGGTCTCACTGCATTGCCCATGCTGGCCTTAATGTTCACGCTGTATCCCAGCAGCCATTGAAATTATAATTCTACTGCCTTAGTCTTCCAAAGTAGCTTTTCCACAGTGCCTAGCCCAACTCGAATATTTATATAAGGTTATCATTGCACTCTAGATGTTGATTGATTTATAACTATACTTTTATATTTAGAAATTTGATTTTATATATATGATGGTGCACCACCATTATATATGTATATATAAAGTGTGTGTGTGTTTTGGTTTTTCAAGGTAGGGTCTCACTCTAGTCCAGGCTGACCTGGAATTCACTGTGTGAATCAGGGTGGCTTCAAGCTCACAATGATCCTCCTACCTCTGCCTCCCTAGTGCTGGGATTAAAGGCCTGTGCCACCATGTCTGACTAGATGATACTCTTTTATTCCCTCACCCCTGCTTCTGTCTGTGGCTCCACCCCCTATTCTGCAAAAACTTTGATTTTGAGAAAATGATTTATTACCAAAATCGTTTTTACAGAGCTCCAGTGCTTGTTGCCCTGGCATTAATTGAAGGAGGGATGAAATATGAAGATGCAGTACAGTTCATAAGACAGTAAGTGATGCAGTCTCTCTCTGAAGTCCTTGTATACATACATGTATTATAAGTCTCCCCTATCATCATTTAAAGTATGGTATTAAAGCTAGGGAATAACTTACCCTATGCTTTGATAGTCTATTCAGATAACTTTTTGTTTTGCTTCTAACTATTCCAATTCAGTACTCACATTTTATTAGGTAGAGTATAACTAAAATACAGCAAAAGAAATGCACAGGTCTTAAAGAAAAATCAGTTGGACAATAGCAAATCAAATTAAATAACGAGACTCAATGTATAGAATTTTGAATACTTCAAAGCATGCTCCTGTAACCTTCCTCTTTGCTGATCACAGCAACTTCTTTTCCTTCCAGAAAGCGGCGTGGTGCTTTTAACAGCAAGCAACTTTTGTATTTGGAGAAGTATCGTCCTAAAATGCGGCTGCGCTTCAAAGATTCCAATGGTCATAGAAACAACTGTTGTATCCAATAAAACTGGGGTGCCTGATGGTATGGCCTTGGACATGGAACTTCAGACAGGACCTGTTTTGTCATCCATCATTAGCCGACACTGGCTTGGTGAACTATTCCAATAAAACTTTCATGGGAGTGTTAAAACAGTTTTACCAGGCCACAAGAATTGCAGCCTTTGAGTTTGGGTTATGATTAACTTTTTTGGACACTTAGCAAAAGATTCTTGCTGGCCAGCATTTAAGATGTGATTAAGACCTTTCCTAAAATCATGCGGCCATTGGTTGTCTTTATGTGCGCCAGAATCTTGTCAGTACGTGAGACCTTGTAGGACAACTAGGTGCCAAAACATCCAGCACAGCACTTGTACATTTTTAGTATCACAAAGAACCACGTTCCAGGAACTGGGGACACTCCTCCAGTCATTTCAATGTAGGGCCTAGAGATAGTTTCCTGCTCACTTTATGTTTACATCTCCCACAGGCACACCAGTACACATCAGGTTGCTTAACTGCTGATTTTTTTTAACCACGTTTTTTGGTGATTATTTAATGTCTTTCTATGTCTTATTTTGTGCTGTTA
>PVHP010044486.1:0-13961 GCA_004024765.1 Zapus hudsonius | reverse complement strand
AGAGAGAGAGAGAGAGAGAGAGAGAGAGAGAGAGAGAGAGAGAGAGAGAGAGAGAGAAAATATGGACCCACCAGGGCCTCCAGTCACTACAAATGAACTCTAGATGCAAGTGCTACTTTGACTTTGTGCATCTGGCTGATGTGGGTCCTGGGGAATTGAACCCAAGTCCTTAGGCACTGGAGGCAAGTTCCTTAACTGTTGAGCCATCTCTCTAGCCCAGAAATGTTAATTTTTAATTTGATATTTTAAATATAAATAATTTCATGTGACTAGGGGCTACTGTATTGGATACCTCAAGTTGAAACCGTGTTCTCTACGAGAGAGCTCCTACATAATACCTTGACTAAACAAAACTCTAAATTCTTTAGTTCCCTTCCTCACATTTTTTAAAATTAATTAAAAGAACATTTTTCAGGAGAAACCCACAATAACACTATGGAAATAACAAATAGTAAAATAAAAAGATAAAAGAACATTTCCACACATGATATTATTCCAAATGAGATATTATTCATAGTATTAGCATTACTATGACTTGTTCCATATACTAAGCATGTATTGAGAACCAGATGCTTTCGTTATTATTTCTAATTCTGACAATAGATCTTCAGGACAAATATTATCTTTTTTTTTACAAGTGAATAAGCTGAGGTTGAAACCCTCCAGACAGTCACAATGATGGGAGTGAGTTGCAGTTTCAACCTACATCTCTCTGACTTTGGAGAATACTCTTTCCACCATATCACAGTAAAGATACCAAACATACAAGTGTTTTTAAATGATATTTACATCTAATTTTCTAGATCAAAGCACACTTTTATTACATTTCGGTAGCAGAAAGAATATCATTTCTTATTGCTCCATCACTCTGAATTTTTTTTCAAATAATTTTCTCTTTTTAAAAAATACTTTATTTATTCATTTTTCAATGAGAGAGAGAGAGAGATAGAGAGAGAGAGAGAGAGAACCAGGGTCACCACCTTGTGGGTCTGGCTTATGTGGGTACTGGGGAATTGAACTGGGGGCATTGGAAGCAAGTGCCTTAACCACTGAGCCATCTCTCCAGCCCCTCTCTGAATTTTTGACAGAGAGAGAGGAACTGCCATGAAGAGCAGAAGAGATTCTAATGGGAAACAAAACTGGAATCGTAAAAGGCATGGACAAATTATGAGTAATCAGGGCATAAGTTGAGACCAGCACTCTGGGATATGGTTGTTTTTAAAGCTTGTTAAGGAAAACGGTTGCAGGTTCTCACTGCGTGCTCCTTGAAGGAACCAGTCATAACTGAGAAATGAGATGGATTAATCCTGCTCTGACTTCAAGTCTTATGTTCTTAGCATAAGCTACTTAAAAATTACAGAATTATACAAGAGCTCAATGATAAACTAACAAGTTATCAGTTCAAAAAAGACCTCGAGATTTATCTACTAGGATCTTTATGCAAAAATGGAAAAGTTTTTTATATATATGTAATATATAAGTTATATATATCATCTATACATTCCAATACATTCTTGAGAAACAATGTTAATTCATAATACCACTGGCCACACAACTATTAAGAGATATCCAATTAATGGATTTTTAAACATTCTTTTTAGTTGTCAGATTTAGTTTCCTTGAGCCAGAGTTGTGTTGGCAATGAGCCAGAATGGGAAGCAAAAAAAACTAAATATTCAATTATACCCACAGTGTCAAGATGAGGCCAGGTTTCAGAAAAAAAAAAAAAAACAACTCTGGCTAAGGGTCAGCTATTTCAGGAATAAATGATACCCAGATATGAGATGAAAGAGAGCTCTTAAAAACCAAGAGTTAGTCCTCAAAAGAAAGCCAGGCAATATACAAAGTACAAATCCCCTGTGTCCACCAGACTAAGGGTGGGTCAGATATTTATGAACAATCTGAGTGGATGGGAAGTTGGCATAAGGAGAATAGAGAACACCATAGGGAGACGATGAAGCCAAAAATAAAGAAATGCAGCCAGAAGAGGGACAGACCAAAATATAAAAATAAAAATAAATAAAACAAAATACCTCTGGGAGGGCAGCATGGAAACCTAGCCACTGAAGGATGAATGGCTTAGAGACGGAAACCACTTACGGTCTGTGATGGTTAAGTTTATTTGTCAACTTGACCTATGTAATAATCCATAGTAATCTTGGGTGGGTCTCTGAGTTTGCCTGCAGGAAGGATTGACAAAATCCTTTTGGGATTTTTGGAGAAGGGAGGAGTTCCCTTCTCTAGAGTGAGCCCTTCCCCCCAGTGGGTGGGCCTTCCAGAAGGGGACTAAATATAAGGAAGTTTGAGGGGAAGGAAACCCTCTTCCTTCCTCCCCCGGCTGCTGGTGCTTGTTCGTGACTTGCATTTGTATCCTGCTCTCCTACCCTTTCCTTGGCCTCACATCATGGACTGAAGAGCCCCCACTCCCCAGGGAGCCATCAGGCCTTCTGGGCTGGATTGGGACTGCTGAGGCCCCCAACCACGTGGACTGAACAACTACTGATTTCTTTACCCGTGGGCCTGCAGACTGCTATTGTTGGACTGTCGTAAGCTACCCCAATAAATTTCCTTTTACTACAATCCATTCTGTCAACTCTGTTTCCTCTAGAGAACCCTGACTAATGCATGGTCTAAACACATTGTAGTGAACAATCCATTTTGTAAAACTGACTCCATTTCATAAAACAGCCCATATATGAAAGAACCTCTCCTGGCTCACTCCCCCTCCCCTTCTGTGGGAGGTTCCAAGTCATAAACTAAACAAACATTCCATAAAAGGTAAAATATGACTGTTCCTGGAATATGAAATGCAAATACCAGGCTCCAACTGGATAACCAATTAAAATTGTACAGATCAGGGCAAAGAACCAATGGAAATACGAAATGTCCTATGGTCTGAGCTGTATTATAATTTTGTGGTTCTTGTCTATATATACCTGAAGCTTTTGTTCCTCGGGGCTCTCTGGCACTCATCGGTGCAGGAGCCCGTCTGCGCAGCCGAAGAATAAAAATCCTCTTGCTTTTGCATCTGCTGGTGTGGTTATTTGAGTCCTGGGGCACGCTCTCCCGAGAAAGGCCTTGGGGGTCTTTTCAGTAGACGACTGCTAAGCAAGGGCACTGTTCTCTTCCAGTGAGGAGTGAGAAGCTGGATAGACCAAGAAAAAGCTTAGTTCAGAGACTGAGAAGGGTGAGATTCATGGTTTTCAAGAAGAAAGTGTGGTCCTAGGAAATCAACATTAAAGACATCCATCAGCTTCAAAATGTTCGAGGTACCAAGTCCTTATTTCCTGTGAAGCTGGGCTATGGTGGCTGGAAAGGCAGCCAGGTAGACAGTAACTTAGCTGTGTCGATGCCTAAAGGTATACTCAGAGTTAAGCTAAGTCTCACCTAGTTAGTATAGACGTATGTGTGGACACTAAGAGCAGCCAAGAGGGTCATCTTCTCCACTTAGTGCCCTCTTTCTTCCCTATGAGAGCTCTGGTGTAGAAGATCCACTATGGACTTGCTTTCAGCCCATGAGATGAAATGTTCCCAATTAATAATGGCAAGTTTTGAAACACTCACGACTCCAAGCTCTTCCATTGGAATCTGTTTAGTGCCTTTTGTGGTTTGGATATAAACGCTCCCCGTGGGCTTATGTGTTGAACACCTGGCCCACAGCTGATGTCACTATTTTGGGAGTTTCTGGAAGCTTTGGGAGGGGACCTAGTTGGAGGAAGTATATCAGTAGGGCACAGCTTTGAAGGGTATGCCTGGTCTCTCATCCCTTCTTTCTGTTTCCTGTCCACCATGAGATACATAACCTCTTTGGTCATTGTTAATTACTTACAATCTTGTTGCTGGGATGAAATATCCGACCAGAAGCAATTTAAGGAGGGAAAGGGTTCATTTTAGCTTACAGACCTGAGGAATATTTTCTGTCGTGGCAGAGAAAACAAGACAGGCAGCATGTCATAGTGCAGTGGTGAAACACAGGAGGGACAGGAAGCTGTACCAGGTCCATCTCCAGTGACACACTTCCTCCTGCAAGGCTCCACCTCCTAAATATTCCACAACCTTCCCAAAGAGTGCTGCCGGCTGGTATGAACACATGAGCCTAAAGGGGACATTTGACATTCAAACTGTAACAGCCATATATATGTATGTCTCCGTGATGTTCTTCCAGATCTTATGGGGCCAAGTAACTATGGACCAAACCATGAACAAAAATAAATTCTTCCTTCTTTGAAATTTCTCCCTGGTTCGTTTTGGTCACAGCTATGCAAAAGTAAACAATATCGCTTTCTACATGTGTTTACTATGAATCTCTATCCACATGTGTAAAAGTCATAAGTGTTTAGCTTGCTTCCTCTATTTACTAAGAACCTTGGATTCGGTAAAGGATGGAGAAGAAATGAGCATGTCAGCAACTCAGCCTTGGGGTTACTCTTACCCTCCTGCCTCGGATGGATTCTCTCCAGCCCTGTAACACTTTAGCTTTACTTTTCCTTCAGAGTCTTAATTGGGTGACAGTTAGCAGACCACCACAAGTCATTG
Organism: Zapus hudsonius; assembly: GCA_004024765.1. NCBI lineage: Eukaryota > Metazoa > Chordata > Mammalia > Rodentia > Dipodidae > Zapus > Zapus hudsonius. The sequence continues at coordinate 9,425 of PVHP010044486.1, read as the reverse complement.
GGAAACCATGATATAATCCCATAACTGTCATAAAACAATTCACACTAACAATACATATAAGGATATGCTTCTAGAAGCTTATAGATATTTTCCTTGGTCAAGAATGAAGTGTGGCCGGGCGTGGTGGCACACGCCTTTAATCCCAGCACTCGGGAGGCAGAGGTAGGAGGATCACCATGAGTTCGAGGCCACCCTGAGATGACATAGTGAATTCCAGGTCAGCCAGGACTAAAGCGAGACCCTACCTCAAAAAAGACAAAAATAGAATGAAGTGTGCATTCTGTCTAGTAGCATAATATGCCCGGAGAGCAGCAAAGAGGTTATTGAACAGTGAGAAAGGACATTGCAAAAAACATGACCATGCTGTATTCCAGGGATTATGCTCATAGGTAGACATCAATCAAATCAATGGAATAGTGTTTACTCAGAACTAATATCAAAACTGTGCATTTCTGGAATTCTCTTACTTGTCCCTTTGTTTATAATTCTTTGAATATTTTGCTTTTTGTTATCTAGGAAGGAATTTGAAAAGATCAGGTCTCTCTCTGTTGGGTCATGGGCTATCAGAAGGACCTCTGCCTTGATACCTAAATGGCATTTGTAGATTTGTGACGTCTCTGCTTGATTCTTAAATGTTATCAGGCAGGAGAAGAGAAACCCAAGTTTTTAGAATAAAAAAAAAGCTGCAAAAAGCTCATTTTTTTATAAATGCTATTGTATTATATAACCCCCTGGAAGACGCCCAGTTCTCACTTCGAAGAGCTCTTGTGAGTCAAATTGTCATTTGATATTTTGTGGTTTGCAGTAAATTGCAAGAAGTGATTTCTTCGACTAAATATCAATGGCAAATTATTCCACACTTTTGTTTTTTTTGAGAAACTTCAAGCTCAACCCACTTCCAACATCTAGAACACGTTCTTTCATGTAGTAAGCATCCAGGAATTATTTGTGGAATTAACTTTAATTTTGCAAAGTTTTCTTCCTTTTGGATATGGATGTGAAAAAAAATAATAAAGTCAGGAAGTTTTGCCTTCCCTCGCCCCCAACTCCTAAAGGCATCAATCACCCTAACACCTGCCTTTCCTGGCCTGGGATCCAGCACCCTCTCCTAACCTCCCAGCCTTCCTTTTACTCTCTCCCTTCTTCCTGAACTTCCTCCTCCTCCTTCTCCTCCTCCTCTTCCCTCTCCTCCTCCTCTTCCTCATCCTTCTCCTCTTTTTCCTCTTCTTCCTCCTCCTCTTCCTCCTCCTCTTCTTCCTCCTCTTTCTCCTCCTCCTCCTCCTCCTCCTCCTCCTCCTCCTCCTCTTCCTCCTCCTCTTCTTCCTCCTCTTTCTCCTCCTCCTCCTCTTCCTCCTCTTCCTCTTCCTCTTCCTCCTCCTCCTCTTCCTCCTCCTCTTCTTCCTCCTCTTCTTCCTCCTCTTCCTCCTCCTCTTTCTCCTCTTCTTCATCCTCCTCCTCTTCTCCTCTTCTTCATCCTCCTCCTCTTCCTCCTCCTCTTCTTCCTCCTTTTTCTCCTCCTCCTCCTATTTCTCCTCTTCCTCTTCCTCTTCCTCCTCCTCCTATTTCTCCTCCTCATCTTCCTCCTCTTCCTCCTCCTCTTTCTCCTCTTCTTCATCCTCCTCCTCTTCTCCTCTTCTTCATCCTCCTCCTCTTCTTCCTCCTCTTTCTCCTCTTCCTCCTCCTCCTCCTCTTTTTCCTCCTCCTCCTCCTGTTCCTTCTTCTCCTCATCCTCCTCTGTCTCCTCCTTCCTTCTCCCTTTCTTCTCTAGAGTTCACAACCTAGAAATATCCATACACATCCTGCTTCCATTGACTCCAGACAGCAATCGGTGGACACAAGATGCCACTTGGTTCACAGCTGTGCGTTTTCTAACCCCCATGCGAGGCTCTTAGCAAAGCCAGTCTGGAGAAACAGGGTGTAAGGAAGCCAACGTCCCTAAACTATGTTCCCACATGTACCAAGTCCATAAGAAGAACTTAGAGAAAGACAGAAGGCCTTCCCAAGGTCCTTTGTGTCCTTGGAAAACAAAAGAAAGGGAAGCTAGCTCCCTCGCCTTGAAAGCCAGGTCACCTTCAAGAGCTACATGTGGGTGCAGGAAACAGCAATTGAATGACTGGCTTTGGATTTGTCCTTTGACATGGTGCAATTCGGACCAAGGTAAAGTACAGCCTGCCCATGGCACATGTTCCTTACCATTACTTGGCTTCCTCATGCATCATACTGCAGAAGGGCTGGAGGAATGGGCCAAAGGATGGAAGAATTAACTTCCCTCTAGGACAGAAACAGAAAGCAGGAATGGGGTGGGGGGTGGCAAAGTGGTCCAAGTGGGCAGAGTTGGCTGCACGCTTGGACAGTCAGTTTAGAGTAGTATTTGATCTCTGTTCTATAGAAGAAACTCGGAGAGCTAAGATCTTGCCCCACAATCTCAATGGAACCTGAGTTGTAATCTCTAGAGTTTCCATCTGACTCACACCTCATGTCGTCTCTCCCTGAGACGACCACTCCACACTGACACTGTATTAGAGTACTTTTGAGGTCCTGTCTCCATACTTTTCTGTTTCCAGATCTTTGATGACCATATCCCTTCTCGTCACTTTGTCATAAACTCACACATCCTGCAAGACCCAGCTCAGACACCACTTCCATAAGGCAATCTGTGAATGCCCCAAACAGAAGGTCAAGTCCTTGGTGTCCCCAAAGAATGTTTTATAATTACAGAGAGCAAAGACCTAGCAATTAGATCTTTGGCTCTGACCAACTTTTTAGCTCTGACTTTGAGCAAGTTACTCCTTCCCATTACTTAGCTTCCTCAAATGTCATACCGGAAGTTGTCATGTCATATTTATATCTTTCATAGTTCTAGGGAGCTGGGTACAGTGGTACACACCTTTAATCCCAAGACTCATGAGGCTGAGATAGGAAGATTGTTATAAATTTGAGGCCAGCCTGGTACACAGAGTGAGTTCCAGGTTAGCCTGGGCTAGAGTGAGATCCTGCTTAAAAACAAAATAAAAGTTTCAAAGGGGGGCTGGAGAGATTGCTCAGTGGTTAAAGGTACTTTCTTGGAAAAGCCTAATGGTCTGGATTCAATTCACCAGTATTCATGTAAAACCAGATGTACAAAGTGGCACATGCATTGGAGTTCATTTGCAGCATCAGGAAACCCTGTGTGCCCATATTCTCTCTCTCTCTCTCTCTCTCTCTCTCTCTCTCTCTCTCTCTCTCTCTCTCTCTCTCTCTCTCTCATCTCTTAAATAAATAAGTAAATAAATAAGTATGTTTAAAATTGGGGGAAACACAGGTCACCAGGAAGTGAGCCTGGTATTGCTTATAGCTATATTTTAGTACAGATTACAATATACCATGAGTTATATGTATTTGTGGATCTAAGTGGTTTCCTCCCACTGGATTAGTCTCTTGGTGAGGCAGCACTAAGAGCTGGCTGCCCATTTTCACTTTCCTTCCATCCCATCTAAGCATCTTGCTCAATACACATGGTAAAAGACATCTGATCATTGAATAGACCAAAATGTACCAAAAATAGACTTAACTACATGAGTTCATAGGACCCAAAGTCATTCAGCACTACCCTAAACAAGGTATATAAATTAATTAATAATTGAGCAGTGCTATATTAATTTATGTAGAATTTCAGGTTACCTTATCTTACATTTATGGATATCCAATGTATTTAATAAATAGTGCTTCACTTTAATAAAGTACGACTGATCACCTGACAACCTACACAAGGGTAATGGAGACAGACACCAAGGATACTCACTATGTTCCAGAGTAGAAACCCAGAGACTCTTAAAGCTCAACACTAAAGCAGACTTAAAACCCACCCATAATGGCTCAGGGAGCTTTGTGGAAGAGGGGGTGGAAGATAGCCATTGTAGGGGGAATACACACCCCAAAGAAGGTATTGCTCCCCCCCAAAAAAAACCACTGTCTGCAGCTTGCAGAACTCATAGCCCTTAACTCCATGGAGCATTCTGACAACCCCATTGAGGAGGGTCCTTAGTGGAATAGAGGCAGGGAAGAGGGAAATGGGGTACCAACATAATATTTGTACATATAGAGTTTCTACTTATTAATAAAAATAAATAATTTTCGTAAGGGTTAGGTATTAGCTCAGTGGTAAAGCAGGCAAGAGACTCTGGGTTCAATTCTCAGAACTGAAAAAGAAAAGTTCTTTGGATCTCTGTGTGTGTGTGTGTGTGTGTGTGTGTGTGTGTGTGTGTGTGTGTGTGCAGATGTACACACCCTCTGCACACTCATACAGAGGCCAGAGGACAACATTGGGTGTCCTCCTCTATCTGCCTCATTTCTTTAAGGCAGAGTCTCTCACTGACCCTCGAGCTCCCTGTTTTTCTGTTAGACAGGAGGACCAGGGAGGCCCAGTAATCCTCCTGCCTCTGTCTACCCCCGCCCAATGGCTGAGATTACATGAGATGTCATGCTGGGCTTTTTACATGGATGCTGGGATGGAGTTCAGGAACAGCAACCGCTGTAACCTGCAGAGCCATCTTCCCAGTCACTTGGTATCATTATAAATAGCGTATTTCTTATAAAGACAGCCTAGTGGAATCAACAAATTAATAGGGCTTGATGAAATGGCATTGATAATTTAAGCTCATAAACTTTTCTTAAGCAACCATATCCTGTGTCTTTTTGCTTTACTGGGAGAAATTAATGGCCCGAGCAATCTTAGCAGTGTTGGTAGACTCTCTCTCTCTCTCTCTCTCTCTCTCTCTCTCTCTCTCTCTCTCTCTCTCTCTCTCTCTCTCTGTGTGTGTGTGTGTGTGTGTTGGTGTCAAACATATGTTTTCTAAACTCAGTTTGAAGCAATAACACAGGAGAGCATGTTTAGCACTAGGTTCAGTTTGATCTGCAGGACCACTTTTTTAAATTACAAATTAAAAACAAAAATAAAAACAACAGCAGGTCCCATGAGTGTAGAAAGTTTGCATCCCATGAGCTCTCCAGTGTCTCCACACACAGAGTTTCTTTCAGAGCATGGAAGAGACAAACAGGGCCCCTTTGTTCTAGGAGTACACTTTTCAGAGAGCCATTCCAAATCCAACAGGCCGAAGGGGCACACGCTGGTCCAGGGAGAGCCTGCCAAACGCCAGAGTCAGCCAGTTCCCTGGAATCTTCCACTGCTGGCTGAAGGGCTGACAGACTCCGAATCAGGAAGACAGGCTGCTAGAATCCATGGCTCAGATAGTCAGAAACCAACTTCTATTTCTCAGACAATATCCTATTGCATTTCTCTCTGCCAGACAATCCAGGGATAGACATTCTTCTGAAAACCTTCTTCCAATAATGTCTCTTTTCCTGCTGACCCCTTCCAGAGAAGAACTAAAACTCAGGTGCTTCAAGGAAGTGGAGTCAGTTCCCTTCACAGCGAGGGCTCCTCAGAGATTCTAGAGAGGTAAGGGGCCAGGCCTGCCAGCATCTCTCTTACATTTGCTCACCTGGAGCCTCCCAGGGACACCAAGTGCATCCTCTGCTCATGAGGAATGTGGAAACCCTGCAATCCAACAATCCAAAAATTCTTATTTTACTTTCTTCTCAAGACCTCTTCATTTTGTAAAAGCACATAGGGTACACACCTATTCTGATGACACCTTTGTGCCTTAAAATATGAATGCTAGATAAGGAAGATCTGGGTTTACAATTTGAAAAAGTGAGTGTGTATATGAAAGCAGAGAGAAAGAGAGAGAGAGAAAACTGAAAGAGGAAAGGAAGAGAAGGTGGAGAAGGGGAGACTATTGGCAAAAAAATGCTAGCTTGCCCTAATACTGACTCTTTGGCAACAATGAAACCCTTGATGTTTTGCTGGACATCCAATCACCTGGGACAGCAGCTACCATTCTCAAGTTCTCCAGTGACCAGTAGCATAGAAGCTGCTCCAGGTACACTTAGCAGAGCGTGTCCTTAAAGCCTGTGGTATGCTCATCCTTTCAGTCTTTCCTCAGTCCTGCTGTCTAGATCGGAAACTTACTTGTCTCAGAGGCTATGTCCTAGCGATGGCAGAAAAACAAATTGGAAGGAAACTGTCCTTGAGTGTAAATTTACCTCTGCATAGAAGAGAAATAACATTCTATGCCACTGTTAATTTCAGTTGCCACTATATTTAATGCAACCAATCATAGTTTAAGAAGTTTATCTTCCATAAAGAGAATGAGTGTAAGCATCAGACATTTATTTGACTGGGATTATTCCAAAGCCTGAGTAGGAATGCAGCATTGTGTTAAAAATGATTGTGGTAGTTTGAATGTATGTCCCCCATAGACTCAGGTGTTTTATTAAAGCTTGTCTCAAGCTATCCATCTAGGGGAGTGTCACTGGTGGGGGAGGGTGTGCCCTAAGGTGTCACTGAGGATAGACCTGAGGCAAGATAAGACCTTGTCATGGTTTGATCCAGGTGTCCCCCACAAACAAATGAATGTGTTCTCAATGAATGATCCTCAGCTGATGGCAGTTTGGGAATTACAACCTCGCTATAGCTGTGTTGTTGGGGCGGGCTTATGGGGGTTATAAGCCAGCTTCCCCTTGCCAGTATTTGGCATGTTGGGGGCAGGCAATTCACCTTCTTAGTCAGCTTCAACATCAAAGGAACAGATAAACGAAAAGCCCCTACTCCCTTCTCAGGAGAAAGAAAAAAAAAAAAACATCACTGGTAAAGAAGGTCTGAGTTTAAAGGAGTGTCTGTAAATAAACAACCAGATGGTTGCCATGAGATTAGAGTGACCACTTAGATGTGGCCAGGACATGGTTTAAAAGGCCAGGAGCCACCTGTGGGTCATAAATAATAGCAGATAACTGTTTAGAGAAAAGAAATTAATTAACGATAAATGTTTAGTAGCGATTGTAGAGAACTGTGAAGTTCCCATGCTTGTAACTTCAAACAGCCAACTGTATGCTATAAATTAATAAATAACTATGAAATGTCATATGCCTAAAAACTAAAACCTATAAAACCTAGTGAAGAAGGCAGAAGGGGGTCCGGGGACAGAGGTTTGAATTTTGAGCCTAATCCCGGACCTCAGCATGCTGAACAATAAAAACCTCGTTGTGTGAATTGCATTATCGTGTCTTCTGTTCTATGAGGAGTGCTCGACTTCGGACCTCAACAGGCACACCTTCCTGCCGCTGTTTGCAGTGCTGCGGCGGAGGTGATGTCCACCCCTCTGCTCATGCCATCATTTTCTCTGCCAGGATGGAGTCTCCCCTCAAGTCCATAAGCCTAATAAGCCCATTCCTCCACAAGGTGCTTTTCTTGGGTTCTTTCTGCGCAACAACTAGGAAGTTGACCGCAACAGACCCCAAGGGCACACCTGCATTGCCCTAGTGCTTTCACCAGGATCCTCCTGTTCCAGTTTCTTCACCTTTTCCCAAAAATCTACCCAAACCTTGAATCCATCAATAGATTAAGCCATTCATTAGGTCAGTGCCCTTATCATCTGATTATTTCAGGATGTAACCTGACAGATACATTTGGAAGTGTGCTTTAATGATCTTCTAGGTGATTCTCAATTCCATTTATATAATAATCAAGATTGAGTATAATGATTCCCATACACACATATAAGGGTAACAATACAGTCCTTGGCTTCCTGGTAATAATTATAACAAAGTGCTTTGTGGCTTTAGAGTGATAACAGACTTATTACCACTTGCAAAGAGAACTGGCGGATAATTGAAACTTGGTATATCACCTCCTACCTTACTTTACACAATGGCTTTGAGCTCTCCACTATTCTTCTATTAGACTAGGACAAGATTTGCTTGTTCTCGCTGCTGCCATTGCACTTCCTGCTCAGTGATGTCAAATGAGGAGAAGAATCCTTGTCAGTGCAGACAATTCACCAATGACTATAAAGTGCAGAGGCAAAGTGAAAGTATCCATATTGCATTCATGATTGTCTGTGTCTCAACTCAGTCAAAGGTGCCAAAAGATACCCGCAGAAGAGCTTTTAAAAACTAAATATTAATTAGTTGTTCCAAAATGACTCATCATTAACTACACAGATGCTATCCCTGCCCTCTTAGGGTTTTCAGTGTGGTAGTAAGGAAGTCAGATGCCCAAGCTTCACAAGCTATTATCCTGACCTTTAGAAGCAATGGTGGTGCTGTAATGGAAATTTTCAAGGTGTCTTCCCAATTATATTTTACTTAGTTTCTGCAGGATGACTAAAATGTCCATCCTTTTCCTTTGTATAGAACTTATTATGTCAGTTTAGTAAAACTGATTAACTTCTTCTGGGTAAGTATTCTGTTGAAGTCAGTTCTCCACTGCTGGGATGAACTTCCAAACAGACACAGTTTACAGGAGGAAGGGATTTCTTGAAGCTTACAGATCTGGGGGAAGCTCCATAATGTCAGAAGAAGCTGGCTCTCTTTCACAGATCCAAGCAGAAAGAGCAAAACCCCCAGCAGTACCACCCAAAGGAAGCATATTCAGGACACAAACTGCAGAATACTCCCAAAGAGCTCAAGCACTTTGCATACCTTTGGACTAGAATCAGATCTGCACCCAGGGGCACCTCCTCCAGCCAGGCAGCTGAAGACAAGCCTCTCTTACTTTTAAAGACCTGAGTCTATTGGGGGACATACATTCAAACTACCACATAATCTCTTTGGTAATCATACATCTTTTAAAAAATAAAATAAATAAATTTTATAGATCATAGGGGGAAATGGGGAACAGGGTTTTTGGTGTTTTGTTTTGTTTTGTTTTTTGAGGTAGGGTCTCACTCTAGCCCAGGCTGACTTGGAATTCACTATTGTAGTCTCAGGGTGGCCTCAAACTCATGGTGATCCTCCTACCTCTGCCTCCCCAGTGCTGGGATTAAAGGCGTGGACCAACATGCCTGGTGGAACAGGGTTTTTTTTTTTAAAGGGATCCTTGATGGTTAAAACATTGAAAATAGGGTTAGATGGCCACAGCTCTCTTGTTGCATCCTGAAAAACACAAACACATTTGGCTTATCCTGAGTTGGTTGAATGGCTGTGGCTGTGGGTCCCTTGTTCATCCCGTCTTTCTCTGCAGGGTTCCATATGGATCCTCCACGGTATGACCATGGAGGAGGATATCCAGCTGATCGGGGATGGGGAGGGGGGGAATTGGGGAATTGGGGATAACAACTCATTATTTGCCCACTAAATAATGTAACTCATTATGGACAATAAATATATATTAAAAAATATTGAAAATAGCCCCCAGAAGGCAGTTAGTGTAGTGCTGGAAGGCACTGCACAGGCTGCCAGGGGAAAATGATCAACGACAGCTGGACTAAACAGAGACCACTGACAGGAAACACAATTGGTGGTTATGAGTAGGCTGACCACAACTCCTAATAGGAGTGAGCAGCAAACCAAGAAAGGAGCACTTGTGTAATGGAGGAGCCTGGGCC
>PVHP010044485.1:0-14092 GCA_004024765.1 Zapus hudsonius | reverse complement strand
TTTTTTTTTTTTTTTTTTGGTTTTTCGAGGTAGGGTCTTGCTCTAGTTCAGGCTGACCTGGAATTCACTATGTAGTCTCAGGGTGGCCTTGAACTCATGGCAATCCTCCTACCTCTGCCTCCCGAGTGCTGGGATTAAAGGAGTGTGCCACCATGCCCAGTTTAAGAAGCTTAATCTTAATCAAAAATATCTAAGGCTATGGGAAACATTTATATGCAAACTACCACACCTTCTCCTTGCTGGGATAAAGCACCTAACCCAAAGCAGCTGAGGGGGAGAAAAAGGTTTGTTTGTTTGTTTGTTTGGCTTATAGTCTCAATAAAAAGCTTCATGATGGCAGGGGAAAGCATGGCATGAGCAGAGGCTGGACAACACATCTCCATAGCAAGTGAAAAGCAGCAGAAGGAGAGCGAGCCAAGTTCTACTAAGGGGAAGCTGGCTATAGCACCCCTAAGCCTGCTCCCAACAACACACCTCCTCCAGCAAGACTCCACCTCCCAAATTGCCACCTGCTGAGGACTAAGGATACACAAACACATAATTTTATGGGGTCCATATGATCCACTCCACCACAATTCTTTTCCCATCTGGCACCTGTATTGGGAAACTTTCATGTGCAGCAGGAACCCCCTGGGAAGAAGGTGCTGCCTTTCTCAGATATCAAAAGATGCCCTGCAAATCTTTCCCTTCTCCTTCCCTTAAAGAGAACATCTAGAGTAGACGTCATCTCTGCCCATGTGTAAACACCGGGACTAAACATTTGGTCCAGCTGTTCTGCAACACTCAAAGGGTCTTCCAGAAGAGAGACTATGACTTTTTAAAAGTTGTTTACTTCAGTGTTAGCGAATGGAGCATTTACAAACCCAACAACCCTGGCCCTGTAGGGACTCAACAGAGTGGGAACATCTTGGGAAAGATGAAAGCTCCTGTGTCCTTCCTTACATAGTTCTAGCTCCTTCCAGAGGCCAGAGTGTAAGTCAGGAAGGGAAATGGGAGGAGGAGACAGAAAGCCCAGAAGCTTGACTAGAAGCTTGCAAGCAGAATAACTGTTTTAAAACACACCATGTCACTTGATTCCCACTGTGCATCTATTTTAGGTAAAAGGATTCAATACCAATTTTACATCTGTGCAGCAGGCAGAATTCTACTTGGAGCCAGACAGCAAATATGTATTTCAGGTGAGATGCCAAGAAACAGGTAAAAGGTACTGGCAGCCCTGGAGTTTACCCTTTGTCTACAAAACACCTAAAACAGGTGAGTAGTTTTACATCTTTTATTTTCTTAAGCTTTTCTTTCTACCTTTCTTATCAAAGTACTTTTCCTGCTTGACCTCTACCAAAATGAGCAAAACTACGTCAAGATTGGTAGTCACATTTAAATATCATTTTGCTTTGATTTTGTTAAGGCTGACTAAGATTTGCAAATGATTATCAATCATTCCTAGGTTACAAACAAGCTGGGGGTCTTGTTTAAGATTCACTGTCTACCCCTAAAGGCTCTGTTTCCACTGATGGTTGTCATAGAAGATTCTAAGAAGCTGATGCTATTTTACAAACACCCTGGGTGTTATCTCTATATGCAAAGTAAATTGAAACAATTAAAACACTTAAACATGAAATTAATTAGTCCTCAACAAGAGCTAGATGACATACTATATATCTTTAGAAATTATCTTGTTCCTGATATTAATTTTATATGCAATTACTTAATGCATAGAATACTAATTTCTTAGCTAAACAGATTTCAATTGTAATCCAATAATAAAGTGAACCAAATTCTAATTGTCACAATATTCCATAGTAGCTCCATGGTCCTGAAAGCTGTCTGCCTATTACATACAATTTGTATACTAGGTTTTGTTTCTCATTTTAGAAATTATACTCACATCATTGTCAATATCATCCTAATCATAATATCTTGGAACTGTGATCTATGATTTCAAAGCTCTTTGACATACATTTGGTTGTCAAATAAGAAAAGAAAAAGAACCATAAGAGCCTGACTAGTCAAGAAGTGTTTTTTTTTTTTTTTGGTTACTCTCTATGCAAAAATCTTAGAAATACATCATTAAGAGAATCACTTTCATTAACAATTCTCAGTTCCCTATTTTGAAAGTTCAATTTGAATTTAAGAGATTCTATCTTGAAGTTGATATTGATAAGAATTCTTAGGACTGTACATAACCAATTTGTAACAGAATTTATTTAGCAAAGCAATGATTTTTGTAATGATATCTAGAATAATCTGGTAGGATTATTCAAATGAGTGTGTCACTTACTTACATTTATTAAGTACTCCTACCTATATGCTTGTTTGATTATTACATCTACTGTACCTGGTAGTATAATGTGTACCATTTTACAAATGCAGAAGCTGAATCATTGCTTGCTGCATAATACATTGGTAGTAGGTCACGATACCCAGTTGCTCAAATACTGTGTGTTTTCCCCCAGCTACAGACAATTGTAGGGTAATAGATGCTGTGTCCCACAAGCTGGGCCTCAGAGTACAGGACACACAACCTGGATAACCAAAACCAGAATGACCTCTTTCCCTTGCATACAAGCAGCTCTAAGAACTGGCAAGCCTATATATCCATCCCACCCTCCCTTATTTCTACTTATCCTGCAAATCAGAGGCTTCTGTACAAGATAGCATCTTCATATCCTTCTACTGCTACAATTTCTCCTCTACCCAGGCAAGTTCTTTCTGGGAAGACAGTTGAACTTCCAGTATGTGGCTCATTGCCCACAGCAAAGGCCAATTAACTATCACCACAGCCTGCTTACAATCCATCTCCCTGAGTGCTATTTTCAAGGATTACAGTATATTGTCTGGTCCATCATCATTTGGGGGTGTCCCTGTACTCATATGGTAGGTCCCTCTCATTAAGGAGACATGCTATAATGAAAAATAACCATCCTAGGATTCCCCCTAAGGACGCTTACTCTCAGAGAGCCCAGTCTTAGCTACATGTCTTACTGACCTCTGCAGGAAGCATGCAAGTGTTTGCTATATCCCTTACTCTGTAATAAGAAAGGGGCTATGACTTTGGTAACTGTCCTGGGCTGTAACTCTGAAGAAACCTTGACCTCAGGTACATGTGAAAGTTGCAGTTCTTACATGGGACCCTCTTCATCCACAGGACTTAGTAAAGTTTCCTGAACAGTTTCTGTTTTGTTTTTCCCTTCTTCCTTTTCCTATTCTTTGCCTTAACAATCTGACTGCCGCTTGTATGTATCTCATCTTTTTCTCTTTCTAAACATATCAAACACGTACAGCAGAAGAATATGTGAGTTAAGAGAACCCCTTAGTTATGTCTATGCACACTTTGCCATCTTTAATGTACATGGCCGATATAATTCACTACTCCATAAAATGGCTCATGGTCTGACTTCTTTTTCAAGATATGATGATGCTTGTGGATGATATTTTCTATGACGTGAGTTCTGATGCCTGTCTGATGTGTTTGGCCTGTGTCATCACCTTGCGCATAGACAGGGGCTAGGTCACATCTCTCTGCCTTTGGCCTGATCATATTAAATTCAATAGAGCTTGCTGATCCAGTAATAATGCTTACCAATGATTTGTTAAGAAACATCTTTTATCTCTTATATGATGACTCCTCTTTCTTGAATATCTAGAACCTTCTGAAGTAAATGTCCAAAATGATGATGGTCCATGTGTGTCAGATCTGATCAAAGCCTTGATGATACAGGCCTTGTTTGGCACAGTGTGTGTGTGTGTGTGTGTGTGTGTGTGTGTGTGTGTGTGTGTGTGTGCAATGTAATATATATGTGTGTATGTTCATATGTGTGAATGTTGGCACACACATGCTACAGCATGTGTGTGGTGACAGGACAGCATCAGGTGTTGGTCCTTGCCTTCCACCTTGTTTGAGGCAGAGTCTATCAGTTCATTGTTCACCGCTGTGAATGCCAGACTAGCTGGCCCATGACCTTGCAGGTGAGTCTTTTGTCTCTACCTCCCTTCTCACCATAGGTGTGCTATAGTGTCTGGTTCAAACTCAGTTACTCACACGTGTATGGCAAGCACTTCATCTACTGAGTCATCACCCCAGAGCCCTGGCACGTGACCTTGACACAAATACTTGCAAGGGAAGAAGCAAGTAAAGCCAACTTATAGGTGTTTATACCTTAAGTCAAGTAAACCCAACCTTAGACAATAATCAGAGGTATAGAGATCAAGAGATATGGAAAGGAAATTTATGTACAATGGCATATGTCCAAAAGCTAATTATTATAAGAATTCAGAGCCAATCTAAATGTCCAACAACAGTGATAAATAATGCTTCTTGAGGTGGAGTTTCTATAAAGCCTAGCACAAAGTGCTGGTTATAAATGATCCAAAGTCCAGGAGTGAAGAACTGCTGTTCTCCAATTTTACAGATGAAGAAACTGAGTCACAAAGAGGTTAAGTAGCCTGCTTAGGACCATGTGGTACAGCTGGGACTTGGACTCTGTGAGTCCACAGTTGTTGTTCCAAACTACTAATCTATAGTTTCTCTATAGGAGCATGACTGAATGCAAGCAGTGTGAGTATGATGAAATATTGAATTACTCTATAATGTCTTAAATAACTTTTAATAAAATAAGGAAAAACTCACTATAAAATATTAAATTAAAAAACACCTTTTTTGTGTCTTTTGAGGTAGGGTCATCTCACTGTAGCCCAATGACCTGGAATTCACTATGTAGTCTGAGGCTAGCCTCGAACTGACAGCGATCTTCCAACCTCTGCCTCCCAAGAGCTGGGACTAAACCTGTGCACCACCTTGCCAGCTCAGAACATGTTTATTAAAGACTATGATCTATACCAGGATACAGACACACACACACACACACACACACACACACACACACACATAACAAGTACTGAAAATGATTATGTAGCCTTGTGAAGACAGGACGTGGTGGGGGCTTCTCCCTGCTCGGTAGCCTGTATTATTTGAATACTCAAGGAAAATGATTGGTTTAGGGAGAAAATAGCTCTAGACACGAGATTTAAAGAGTTAGTGCTCCAGGCATTAGCCCAATAATGCATTGTGGTGGGGTCTAGAACCCTGTGAGGCCAGGCTGTTCTAACACCACAACCAGCCAGAAGGTGAGTGCTGAGTCTTCTGGGGCCCACTGCTGGTGAGGCCAGTTGTGATGTCTCGCCTGGACCTGTCCTACTGCAGACGTGAAGTCATTCATTTATGGAGCTAGTGACCAACACAGAGAGCATGTCAGAACTGGATGAGAACTTACAATCTTCCATCATTAAATAGGCGACAGTGAGGAAGTTATTTACATGTCTAAGTCATCGTTTCCTCGTCCATTAGATGACACAATTAGTCATGATGGCATAATGGTCTGTAACCAGGCTGCCACGAGGACTGAATGAGAGACAGCATGTCACAGATGAAGTGTTTTGGAACATCTTGGGATTGACTGAATGGTCACCTTCACAAGGGTCACACACATCCTTTGCCCCGCCCTAGTGAGCTAAGACAGAAGCGCTAAGGGCATCACTTGGCAGCATCCATAAAAACAAACAGAGCTGGGCTTGGTGGTGCGCACCTTTAATCCCAGCACTTGGGAGGCAGAGGTAGGAAGATTGTAGTGAGTTCAAGGCCGTCCTGAGACTCCATAGTGAATTCCAGGTTAGTCTGAGCTAGAGCGAGACCCTACCTCAAAACACAAAACAACATAACAGCAACAATAACAAAAAAAAAAAAAAAAAGAAACCCAGGATGTATTATTGCTCAAACTGGGTCTTTGGAGTAGATTTGGTTAGTTCATCCAGTTTGGTCTCTGTGGTGGTTTGACTGTGAATGTATGTCCCCCATAGACTCAGGTGTTTTATTACGTTTACAACTTAGGTCTCCAGCTGCCTGGCTGGAGGAGTTGTCACTGGGGGCAAATCCTAGGATCCAGTCCAAAGGTGTGGGCAGAGCAGTCTGAACTCTGGTGGATGCATGTTTGCTGTTTTGTTGTTGTTAGTGGTGGTGTGTGTTTTGTTTGTTTGTTTTGTTTTGTTTTGGTGTTTGCTGGCTCATGATGGTTTCACTCTCTACTTGGATATGTGAATGGGAGCAAGCTTCTTCTGCCATTGATGGAACTTCCCTGGATCTGTAAGCCTGAAATAAATTCCTTCCTCTCATAAAACTGTTTGGTTGGATGCTCTTCCTAGCATTGTAGAGCTGGTAAAGACAATGCTGTGCCTTCGGTTTTGTGCAAGAACAAGAAGAAAATACATTTCTCCCTTGAAACCACCCCAACCTCCTTCTAAACATTCAATGTGTGATGATAATTCAATGTCAAATGTGTGAACCATATCAAAATTCTTCCCACACCAAGGAGCCTGGAGAGATGCCATAGTGTAACCACATAGTGTTTGCCTGCAAGGCAGAAGAATCTCAAGTTCATTTCCACAGTGCCCGCATAAAGCCAGATGCACAAGGTGGCGCATGTGTCTGGAGTTTGTTTGCAGTAGTTGAAGTCACTGGTGTGCCCATCCCCCCCTCCCTCTCATAAATTAATAAAAATATTTTTAAAAATTCTTCCCAGATCAGAGATAATTTGGGGTTTATGACTATACTTCAGTGCCCCTGTGAGGGCACTGGGCATAAGTGACCCTTCGGCCGTGGGACAGACTTGTTCTGCTATGAACAGAACACCTCAGATAATAAAGAGCTGAAGGAAATATCCTGAGGATTTCCAGGCACGTTAGACAAAGGGATGGTGGTTAAAGGTTTTATAAACAATGTTTTTCAGTAGTAAAGGAATTATATTTCTAAATTTTATTTGCCAAGTTTATTCTTAAAAGGACTCGACGATACTGATAAATTAAGGAGTGGAATCAGGTCATTTTTCCTCTCTTTATTTTTCCTGTTAAAATATTTTTCTTTATTGTAATTTTTACTTTTATAATGAAAAATGTTCAGTATGATTTACAAAAATAATAGACTAGCCACTTGGTGGCTGCTTGGCTTCATTTTAGTCCTGTGATAAGACATCTGTCATGGGCTTGACTTCCCCTCGGGCGGTCTTCTCATAAGTAGCTCTATTTCCCATAGCTGACGATTTGTGACATCACCCTCTCATAAGGAAGCACTTTTTAAGGGCTTTTGTGTAATTTAAGTGAATGGGCATGGCTGATTTTTAACTGTGATAACAGACTCTATGCTGAGGCAGAAAGTAGATTGCACGTACTCAATAAGACCACTAAGAAAATCATTTTTATTTGATGCAAGTTAATAACCCAATGAAGTTTTAGTGCCAAATAATCGCCTACAGTTTATACAGCAGAATTATTACAATAACCTTTATTAAAAGCCAGTAAATGAACTGGAAATGGCTCAATGGTTAGGGTACTTGCCTGCAAAGCCTAACGACCTAAATTCATTTTCCCAGCATCTACATAACACAAGATACACAAAGTGCCACATGTATCTGGAATTTGTTTGCAGTGGTTGGAGGCCCTGGCAGGTCCATTCTCTCTGTCTCTCTTCTATCACTCTGCTTGCAAATAAATAAACAAAAATATTTTTAATGGGGCTGGAGAGATGGTTCAGTAGTTAAGGCATTTGCCTGAAGAGCCTAATGACCCAGATTTGATTCTCCAGTATCCATCCACATAAAGCCAGCCAGATGCACAAGATGGTGCATGCATTTGGAGTGAGTTTGCAACTGCTGGAGGCCCTGGAGTACTCTCTCTCTCTCTCTCTCTCTCTCTCTCTCTCTCTCTCTCCTTTCAAACAAACAAATAAAATACTTTAAATAAGAAAATTAAAATAAAATCCAGTAGCAACATCTATTTTTTTCATATATATATATATATATATATATATATATATATTGTCCATAATGAATTACATTATGTAATGTATGTAGTGGGCAAACAATGAGGTGTTATCCCCAATTCCCCAATGCTCCCCCACCCCCAATCAGCTGGATATCCTCCTCCATGGGTTATCTGGATCAGTCCTTGTGACAGGGGACCATGGATATCCTAGTACTCATCCCGGTCTTCCTGGCCCGAGTGTGTTGTTACTGATGGGTGCCATGCCTCCGGACAGTCTCCCCCACCACGGCTCTCACAATATTTCCGCCCCCTCTTCTGCTCAGTTCCCTGAGTCGTGGTGGGTCAGTATTAAGGCTGCTTTAATGTAGTGAGTTTAGGAGTCTTTGTGTCGAAAATTGTTGGTTTCCGTCACCCTGGCTTATCCTGTGTTGATTGAATGGCTGTGGCTGTGGGTCCCTTGTTCATCCCATCATTCTCTGCGGGGTTCTATATGGATCCTCCACAATATGACTGTGGTAGCTCATCTCTTGCCAGGATCTCAGCTATCTGCCTACAGTCGGATGGTAGGATTAGATGGGCCACAGTTCTCTCGCTTTATCCTGAAAAATACAAACACAATCTACATCAGAGAGTGAGATCAGTACAGGTTAATAAATAGACACAATTCTGGATTACCTAAATTCTATTTTTAGTAGCCTCCCCGTCAATCGCTCCCATATTGCATTTTTTCTTGTGAGCCCAAGAGTATGGGATCCAGTGCCTATCGCCAGTTCCAGTCAAGGGCTCCCCCTCACTAAGTGGAATATTTGGCCAAATCTAAAAGCCCAGGCCCAGGTTTCTCCATTGCATGAGTGCTCCTTTCTTGGTTCACTGTTCTCTCCCAGTAGGAGGTGTGGTCAGCCTACTCATTGCTGCAGACTGTGTTTCATGCCAGTGGTCTCTGTTTACTCCAGCTGTTGTTGATCAGCTTCCCATGGCAGCCTGTGCAGTGCCTTCCAGCACTACACTAACTGCCATCTGGGGGCTGGTTACCATTCCAAGGTATTCGAAGGGTCTCTCGATGCTAATTGATGGCATTCTGTGGTTTCTTCAGCAACAGGGTTTTGCCTCAGGCCTGGGGAGGGCATTCAAGGGCTTTGACAGAATTCTGCCTTGTTTTTGGAACCTTTGTTTTTGTTAATTTTTTGTCCTTCCCAGAAGAAGGTGTGGTCAGCTTACTCATGGCCGCAGACTGTGTTTCATGTCAGTGGTCTCTGTTTACTCCAGCTGTCATTGATCAGTTTACCCTGGTAGCTTGTGCAGTGCCTTCCAGCATTTCACTAACTGGCATCTGGGGGCTGGTTACCATTCTGGACCTTGAAGGGTCTCTCTTTGCTGGTCTATGGCATTCTGTGGTTTATTCAGCAACAGGGTTTGGCCTCAGGCCTGGGGAGGGCACTCAAGAGCTTTGACAGAATTCTGTCTTGTTTTTGGAACCTCATGGGTCACTTTAGTCAACAGCTGAGTGAAGGAACCTGTGGCTGGGACCAGGGGTTGTCAGACTGCTCAATTATTCACAGGCTTAGACTCTCTCCCCTACTACTCATGGCCCCTCTTACCAGTCAACACCCTTTGCTTGCACAATAGGTTACAGTATGCTCATGAGGATTTTATGTTTTGAAACTAATTTAGTTTAGCCTCATGCTTGAGCCATTCCCCTCCCCCCTTCCCTTACCCCTCATTCATAACCTCTCACTTCTTTCTACTAGTCTGCATAGAGTTTACAGTTATCCTGGTTAAGGACCGCATATGAGGGAGAATATGCGGCGTTTGATTCTCTGTTCTTTTGAGTGTTCGCTTAGTAAGATCTGCTCGAAGTCAGACCATTTTTTCCTAAATTTCAATATGTCATTTTTCCTTTCAACTGAGTAAAATTCCATCGTGTAAATATACCACAGTTTTGCTGTCCATTCCTCCATGGATGGGCATTTGGGTTGATTCCAATTCTTGGCTATTATGAATTGAGCTGCTATAAATATAGTTGTACAAATGTTTCTGTGTCAAGATGTGACATCTTGTGGATAGATGCCTAGTAGAGGGATAACTGGGTCCATTGGTAGCTCTATGTCCATTCTGTTCAGGAGTCTCCACACTGCTTTCCATAGCGGTTGAACAAGTTTGCAATCCCACCAGCAGTGAATGAGGGTTCCTTTTTCCCCATATCTTCGCCAGCAACGATTGTTGTTGGTTTTCTTTATGATTGCCATTCTGACAGGGGTAAGGTGGTATCTCATTGTCGTTTTGATTTGAATTTCCCTGATGTTTAAGGATGCTGAGCACTTTCTCAGGTGCAAAAGGGCCATTTGTGTTTCCTCCTCTGTGAATTCTCTGTTGAGATCAGTGCCCCATTTTGTGAGGGGGCAGTTTGGATTTTTGTTATTAATTTTTTTGAGTTCTCTGTAAATTCTAGAAATTAGGCCTCTGTCTGAGTTGTAGCTGGCAAAAATCATCTCGCAGTTTAAAGGGGGTCTATTGACTCTGAGAATGATGTTTTTGTCTGTACAGAAGCTTTTCAGTCTGATCAGGTCCCACTGGTTAAGTGACTGTTGCACTTCCTGGGCTACTGGAGATTTGCTCAGGAACTTATTCCCTACTCCTATCTCCTGTAGGGTTCCTCCTATTTTTTTCCAGGGTGTTTAGGGTTGTATGGTTACTATTGAGGTCTCTGATCCATTTGGAGTTGATCTTTGTGCATGGTGAAAGAAGTGGGTCTATTTTCATTTTTTTACACGTGTTTATCCAATTTGTCCAGCACCATTTGTTGAAGATGCTATCTTTAGCCCAGCTAACATTGTTGGCACCCATGTCGAAGACTAAGAAGCTGAAGTTACTTGCATTAAAGGCTGGGTCTTCAATTCTATTCCACTGGTCAGACTGTCTGTTT
Organism: Zapus hudsonius; assembly: GCA_004024765.1. Taxonomy (NCBI): domain Eukaryota; kingdom Metazoa; phylum Chordata; class Mammalia; order Rodentia; family Dipodidae; genus Zapus; species Zapus hudsonius. Next base: position 3,360 of record PVHP010044485.1, on the reverse strand, counting down.
TTCTGCCAATACCATGCTGTTTTAGTTACTATGGCTTTGTAGTATGTTTTAAAGTCAGGTATGGTGATACCTCCTGTGTAATTTTTTTTGCTCAGAATAGTTTTGGCTATTCAAGGTCTCTTACCCTTCCAAATAAATTTTGAGATTATTTTTTCTATGCCTGTGAAGAAGGAGGTTGGGATTTTTATTGGCATTGTGTTGAATCTGTAGATTGCTTTTGGCAGGATTGCCATTTTTACTATATTGATTCTCCCTATCCATGAGAATGGAATGTCTTTCCATCTTGTCACATCCTCCTCTATTTCCCTCTTGAGTGTTTCAATATTTTCCTTATATAAGTCTTTCACTTCCTTGGTTAGCAATATTCCAAGGTATTTGATTTTCTTTGAGGTTATAGAGAACGGGACAGTTTCTCTCATGTCTTTTTCCGAATGTTTGTCTTCTGTATATAGAAAGGCTACTGATTTTTGTGTGTTAATTTTGTATCCTGCCACTCTGCTGAAGGCATTGATCACCTTCAGGAGTTTACTGATACTATTCTTTTGGTCTGATATATATAAGATCATGTCATCTGCAAAGAGGGATAGTTTGACCTCTTCCTTTCCGATTTGTATCCCTTTTATGCTATTCTCTTGTCTTATTGCTTGGGCTAGAACTTCAAGCACTATGTTAAATAGCAGTGGTGAGAGTGGACATCCCTGTCTTGTTCCTGAGTTAAGCGGGAACTCCTTGAGTTGTTCCCCATTGAGGATGATTTGTGCTTTAGGAGATCTGTATATTGACTTTATCATGTTGAGGTATAGGCAATCTATGCCTATTCTTTCCAGGGTTTTGAACATGAAGTGGTGTGGAATTTTGTCAAAAGCCTTCTCAGCATCAATTGAGATGACCATCTGGTTTTTGTGATTGAGTTTGTTAATGTGGTGAATTATATTTATTGACTTTCGTATGTTGAACCATCCCTGCATCCCTGGGATGAAGCTGACTTGGTCAGGGTGAATTATAGTCTTGATGTGGGTTTGTATTCGGTTTTCTAGGACTTGGTTTAGGATTTTTGCATCCAAGTTCATCAGGGACAAGTTTTCTTTTCTTGTTACATCCTTGCCTGGTTTGGGAATTAGGGCAAATGGAAGCTTCATAGAAGGAGTTTGGGAGCCTACCCTCTTTTTCTATGCCCCTGACAAGCTTCAAAAATAGAGTTTTCAGTTCTATGATGAAGGTTTGGTAGAATTTGGCTGAGAAACCATCTGGACCTGGGCTTTTCTGTTTGGGGAGGTTCTTGATTACCGATTCAATCCCTGTGATTGTTATAGGATTGTTTAGGATCTTTATCTGCTCTGGTCTGAGCTTTGGTAGTTGGTAGGTGTCCAGGAATTTATCCATTTCTTCCAGGTTCTCTAATTTTGTGGAGTAGAGGTTTTGGAAGTATGACCTGATGATTCTTCCAATCTCTTCAGGATCTGTTTTGATCTCACCCTTGTCAATTTTTATTTTGTTAATTTGGGCTTTCTCAGTTTTTCATTTGATTAAGTTGTCCAGGGGCTTGTCGATTTTAATGACTTTTTCAAAGAACCAACTCTTTGATTTGTCTATTTTTTAAATTGTTTTCTTTGTTTACAAGTCATTAATCTCAGCTCTGATCTTAATTATTTCCTTGCGTCTCGAGCTCCAAGGGTTGGATTTTTCCATCTGTTCTAATGACCTTAGGTGGGAGGATAGCTGGTTGATTTGAGACCTCTCTGTCTTAATTATGAAGGCATTTAGTGCAATGAATTTCCCCTTGAGGACTGCCTTCATTGTGTCCCACAAGTTCTGAAAGGTTGTGTTTTCATTATCATTTGTTTCTAGGAAATTCCGGATTTCCTGTCTGATTTCTTGTTTGACCCATTCATTGTTCAGGAGTGTGTTGTTCAGTTGCCAATATCTATTGAAATTTTTGGATCCTCTTTCATTGTTAATTTCTAGCTTTAATGCATTGTGGTCCGATATGATGCAGGGGATTACATTGATCTTTCTGAATTTGTTGAGGGATGATTTATGGCCCAGTACGTGGTCAATTTTGGAAAAGGTTCCATGTGGTGCTGAGAAGAATGTGTAATCTGTGTCCTTGGGATGGAATGTCTGTAAATGTCTGTTATCCCTAGTTTGTCTATGGTGCTATTTAGCAACTTTATTTCCCTGCTTGTCTTTTGTTTGGACGATCTGTCTAGTGATGACAGTGGAATGTTAAAGTCTCCTACTATGATGGTGTTGGCATCTATATCTGCTTTGCTTTTGAGTAATTTATGCTTAATGAACTGAGGGGTCCTTGCATTTGGTGCATACATATTTACTATATATTTTATTTTATATATTTACTATATATATTTCCTGTTCTATCGTTCCCTTGATGAGTAGGAAGTGACCATCATCGTCCTTTTTTATTGCTGTCGGTTTATATATTGTCAGATACACCCGCTTTTTCATTATTTCCACATGCCTGGAAAATTGTTTTCCACCCTTTTACTCTCAGTAGGTTGCTGTCTTTAGCGATAAAAGTGTGTTTCTTGAAGGCAACAGATGGAAGGGTCCATTTTCCTGATCCAACCTGAGATCCTGTGTCTTTTTATAGGAGAGTTGAGTCCATTTACATTCAAAGTTATAACTGTGAGGTTTGCTTTAAACCCTGCCTTGTTGGAGCGAATATGGAGGTTGGTATCTGAGCTGTTGTTATTATCTCTTTGGTGTTACCTTGCTTGTTCTCTGTTCCTTTGCTGAGGTCGAATGTTTGTCTCATCTACATGGGATATCTCATGAAGTATCTTCTGAAGGTTTGGCTTTGTGTTCAAGTAATTGTAGAGCTGGTTAATTTCATGGAATACTTTCATTTCTCCATCTATTATGATGGATAACTTTGCTGGGTACAGTAGTCTAGGTTGGAATCTGTACTTCTTTAGGCCTAGGATCACTTTGTTCCAAGCTCTCCTGGCTTTTAAAGTTTCTCTGGAGAAGTCTGAGGTGATTCTGATGGGTTTTCCTTTATAAGTGATTTTCCTTTCTCTCGTTGCTCTAAGGACTCTCTCTTTATCCTCAATGTTTGGCATTGTAACTAAGATATGTCTTTGGGTGTTCCTCCTTTGGTCCAATTTGTTTGGGATCCTCCATATCTCTTTTAGAAGCACAGGGATATCTCTTGCCAAGTGTGGAAAGTTTTCTTGAATAATTCTGTTGAAAATATTTTCTATGTCCCCAGCTTGGTTTTCTTCTCCTTCTGGGATCCCCATGATCCTGAGATTAGGTCTTTTTATGGTATCCCACATTTCCCTTGAGTCTTGTTCACTTGCTCTTTTGAATTTTGTCAAGTTTCTGATTTCTCTTGAA
>PVHP010044484.1:0-14078 GCA_004024765.1 Zapus hudsonius | reverse complement strand
ATACATCCCCTACCTTCTACCCTAAAGAAAGTGGTCATGATCTATTGTGGTCTGTTCCCTTTAAGTTTTGCTGCTGGCACTAATTTCTGAAGTCTCTCAGAAACTCAATGCTACTTTTGCTTTACTGTAGAGGTAGTTCTAGTGGCTTCTACTGGACCTTTCTCAGCCACTGTCTTCATCTGGCTTTTTTTTTTTTAAAGAAAGGGTCCTTTTTATTTTTTTTATTTTAATTTTTATTATTATTATTATTTATTTATTTTTTTTTGGTTTTTCAAGGTAGGGTCTCATGCTAGCCCAGGCTGACCTGGAAATCACTAAGTAGTATCAGGGTGGACTTGAACTCACGTCAATCCTCCTACCTCTGCCTCCTGAGTGCTGGGATTAAAGGCGTGTGCCACCACGTCCGGCTGGTCCTTTTTTAAAAAATATTTTATTTACTCATTTTCAAGCAGAGAGATACAGAGAGAGAGAGAGAGAGGGGTTCGGGAGGGGTCTCCCAGACTTGTGAACCCTGATTTTTGGGTCTGTTTTAACAAAGAATTGATTTTAAAAAAGGACTCAAGAATGATAAATTATGAATTGATTTTTTTTAGAAAGAAATCCTAAACCGTGAGGTTTATTTTGGGGAAATCAGTATGTAGGCAAGGGCAGGTCCTGGAATCACCTGCGTGGGCAAAGCAAGTACCAACCCTGGGCCTCCAGTTCAGAGATGCAGTAGGAGAGCCGGAGAAAGCACCAAAGCAGAGACCAAAATTTTGCTTATTTTTATTTTTTTAAAAATTTAAAAAAATATTTTATTTATTTATTTATTTGAGAGTGAGAGAAAGAGTCAGATAGAGAGAGAACATGGGTGCACTAGGGTCTCCAGCCACTGCAAATGAACTCCAAACACATGAGCCACCTTGTACATCTGGTTTTATATGGGTACTGGAAAATGGAACTTGGGTCCTTCTGCTTTGTAGGAAAACGTCTTAACCACTAAGCCATCTCTCCAGCTCCCTTTGCTTATTTTTAAAACAACAAAAAGCCGACATTGTCCAGAAAAAAAAAACTTACTGGTTTATTTATTTTTATTTCATCAACTTGTTTTGTTATTTTTAAAATTTTTTTTCCAAGGCAGGGTTTTGCTTTAGCCCAGGCTGACCTGGAACCACTTTATAGTCCCAGGCTAACTCCACACCACAGATATTTCATTATAGTAATAAAAGCCAGGGCTGGAGAGATGGCTAAGCAGTTAAGGCACTTGCCTACAGTGCCTAAGGCCCCGGGTTCAATTCCCCAGGACCCAGATAAGCCAGGCCCACAAGGTGGTGGCCCTGGTGCTTGCTCGCTCTCTCTCTCTCTCTCTCTCTCTCTCTCTCTCTCTCTCTCTGCTTGAAAATGAATAAATAAAATATATATTTTTTAATTCTGCATCATAATCAGATGTTTAAACCAAAAAAAAATTTTTTTTGAGATAGGGCTCCATGTAGTCCAGGCTGGCCTTGAACTCAAAATCCTCTTGCCTCAGCCTCCCAAGTGCTGGGATTACGGGTATGAACCACCATTCCCAGCTCTTACATTAGAATATCAATCTATGTGTGTAGAACAAATCTAAGGTACTACTAATAGCTAGGCAAATGCAACCTGTGGCCGGTGGGCCTCATGCATCCCAGAATAGCCTTGAATACAGCCCAACAACACATCTGTAGATGATAATGTCATGTTGCAATAAGATAACTTTGGTCTAGAAGCCTCACCAAAAAGAAATATATTTCTCTTAGATTAAATAATGTAAAATTGTAGCTGGATGTGGTGGTACACAGTCTTCAATCCCAGAACTCAAGAGGCTGAGATGGCAGGGAGGTACCATGAGTTTGAGGCCAGTCTGGGCTACAGAATGAGTTCCAGGTCAGTCTGGGATAGAGTGAAACCCTGCCAAAATAAAGGTAAAATCTCAATGATCCATTGCATTTGAGAAATAACTTGGTTTAGTAAGTTCTTTACATTCCTCATAAGTAGCAAATCTCCTGCCAGGTAAGGCTGCTGCTAGATGTATTAGATACTTTTGTTTTGTTTTGTTTTTGAGATAGTGTTATTGTCTGATGGAGCCCAGGCTGGCCTTGAACTGGAACTCATTAAGTAGCCAAGAATGACCTTGAACTCCTGATCCTCCCATCTCTACTTCCCAAGTGCAGGAATCACAGGTGTATGCCACCACACCAAGCCAGATACACTTCTTGAGAAAAGTAAGTTTGAGCCCACAAGTCCCAATCAGTTGATATAACTTCCCACACTGTACTCTACAGGTGCTTGGCCCCTCCCAGAGGAATGTTCAGGTGTCCAGCATTCTCAGGACTTCATTGCATTCAAGCATGTGCTGAGTCCCCTATCCCCCACCTCAGGCTTTCTTCTGGAAGAAAGAGGAAAGGTTATATTACACTATATAGTTAGTTACATTGTGGCTGACCATTTTACAACAAACAAATGTAATTCTGTATTTTTAAAATTGAAGCATTGGGCCTGGGATGTAGCAGAGTTGACAGAATGCTTGCCTAGCAAGCTGAATCCTAGCACTGTATAAACTAGGCAGACACAGTGGTGCACTCCTGTAATCCTACTGCCCAGGAGGTAAAGGCAGGTCATCCTCAGCTACATAGCAAGTTTGAGGCTAGCCTGAGCTATGTGAGACTCTGCCTCAAAAAAAAAGTAAGTAAATAAAGCTAAAGCCCTTGATTTTGTCCAACTCATTTTAAAATTTGCATAAAAACTGGGCATGGTGGCAAAGATCTTTAATCCCAGCACTCGGGAGGCAGAGGTAGGAGCATCACTGTGAGTTCAAGGCCACTCTGAGACTACATAGTGAATTCCAGGTCAGCCTGGGCTAGAGTGAGACTCTACCTCAAAAAAAAAATTGCATAAAATAATCCAAGAGAAAATGACACCTGAGGACACGTGTATCAAATTAGCAATGACACAGAGCCATGGATGCATAACATGACCCTATGGGCTAAAGCAGCAGCTGCACCACGTTGGCCCTTGGGCTTGACAGCTCTAAGAACGGATAAGCTCTTGAAGTCACAGAGGCAACAGCCTCACTCACCTCACATCCACCTCGCCTCCAACATGCATGAGAAATGAGCCATCGGGTTGCTTGAGTGAGTACAAATACTGAAGAAGCTTCTCTCTAGGAAAGAGCAGGGAGAGGGCAGGAGCCAGAGGTCAGAGCAGTGTAGCGCAGTGGGCAAGGAACCCTTCTGAGTCTCCACGTCGGCTGGCAGGGGCCGTACCTGTTAATGACATTGTAAGCCTCCTCGGTGCCGATGATGCACAGAGCATTGACAGCTGCATATGTGGGCGCAAGGTGTGGGTACTGCCCAGGGCCCCCTCCGAAGCCACCTTCTGGGCTCTGACACAGTTCCAGGAAATGACACACACTAGGTACATGGACAAAGGGAAAAATAAAGTCAGAGCATTAATCTCCAAATTTCCACCAGATCCCATGCTTTTCTAATGATCACATTACCTTTGGAAAGGAGAAAAAAACTTTACTCCCCATCTGTTGACTGTCCTACTGTATTAGTTGCTTTCGTTGCTGTAATCAAATATTTGACAAGCAACAAGAGGAAGGAAGGGTTTAATTCAGCTCAGTTCCAGGGGAATACATTCCATCATGGTGGGAAGGCATGGTGGCAGGAACAGAAAGTCAACTGGTTACATTGCAGTCAGGAATCAGAGAGCGAAAAGGAAGTGCGGCTGGGCTATAAAACCTCAAGCCCCACACCCAGTGACTTACTTCCCCCACAAAGGCTCCACCTCCTAAAGGTCCCATGCACAGCTTGGTTCAAACCACAGCACCCTTTCAAAGGGCTTAACTCTATAGCCAGTGACCATCAGTTTTGTATGTCTCCCCAAGTCTTGTCATAAAGCAATGCACATGAGGCTAGAGGAAACCTTTCATAGACATGAGACTGAGTCTCATACTTCCTAACCAAACAGTCTCATGTTTTTCATTCACACTCCTTGCCTCTGGGGATGTCACAGTCTTTGGATTTTGCCTAGAACTCAGTGCTCAGCTGTGTCTCTCCACACTGGTCACCCTGGTCTAGATGCACTTCCTTAGGCCTATGAAGACTCAGATCCCTTTTCAGCCTCCTGTCACCCAAGCTCCTAGGCTGCTGTCTTCTGTTCCCACACCAGGAAGAATGGAACTGTGAGTGGAGTCTCTCTCCATGGTCAGGGGAGTGAAAGATAGTGACACACTCAGAAGGAGCACCACTGACTCTCACAAGAAAGCGCTGCAGTCTGTGAAAATTTCAGGCTAACTCGCAAGGCTCCAGGAGATCCTTCACAGAGGAAAACTGTTTATTGCTAATTTGCTTCTGAACATGACAGCAGGTTGCGATGAAGTTACATTCTTGCTTTAGGTGAAATCAAGAGAATACTTATTTATCCAAGATTCTCTAAAGTTTACAGGAAAGAAGTATTTCAAGAAGGCCCTGGTTATAGAGTGTTCTCCCCACAACCTAGAGGCAACAACCTTCCTATCAGGAAAAACCTCCACTCAAGAGAACTTATGTCAAGACTCTCTTTCTAGTGGCGAGGGGCCTTCTTTACTGGACTGATACTCTGTCTCTCTCCCTTCTTGCTTCCACTCCCGCTCTGCCCCCACCACCACTCTCTCAATAAGAGACAGTTTATTCTGAGTGACCATGACCCAGACACAGGGATTCAAGTTGTCCTGAAGGACATATTCCAACATGGAAGCAATTATATGAACAACTTTTTCTTTACCATTTTCTGAGTGCATGTGTGTGCACATGTATTCACATGTGTGTAGGTGTACATGTGTGTATGGGACCATGTGCACCTTCATGCATGTGCGTAGAGGCAAAAGAAACACCCTTAGGTGTTGTTGCTTAAGTGTCACCCACCTTTTTTGAGATAGTGTCTCTCAGTGGCCTAGAACTCACCAAGTAGACCACAGTGGCTAGCCAGGAAGCCCAAGGGATCCAACTATTTCTGCCTTCCCAGCATGCACCACCATGCTTGGGGATTGAACTCAGGTCCTCATTCTTGCAGGGCAAACGCTTTACTATCAATTGACTCATATTCCCAGCCCTCTTTACCATTTTTAAAAAACTTCCTATTGATAACATCCATGCATATACAGACAATATACCATGAACATTATCCCATCTCATGGCCCCCCTTCCACCTCCCCTAAAATCCCTTCACTGATTCCCTTCTTCTTGCCAAGTAGCCTCTCTTCTCTTTAGGGGTAGAATGTTCTAAGTGGGGTCGGGGAGGTAATGGAAGAGAGGAGAGGGTGAAAGGGAAAGGGGGTGGGAGGAGGCTTAATCAAAGATGTTATGAGTAAGCCTTATGGAAACCTACTTCTTTGCTAACTAAATTATTTAAAAATTGTTTAAAAGGGGGGTTTGGAAGGGGGGTTGGGCAGAAGGACCCTGTGGGGGTAGATAATGCTATACCCAGAAATCATAGATTGTTACAAGAAAATTTCAATTATTTCAGATAACTACTTTTATCTGGCTAAATGGATATATTATGCCCACCAAACTGCCCTCCAAAGACTAATGCTTGCGCCCATGTATTAATGCTGTTCTCACTTTGGGTTAGAGAAGCTTCTCTTTTCAGATAGCAGTGACTACTGGGGTGACTCAAAACTCATCAAAGGGACTGAAGAGATGGCTTAGCAGTTTAAAGGCACTTATCTGCAAAGCCTAACAGCCTGCATTCAATTCCCTAGTACCCACATAAAGTGGCACATGTGTCTGGAGTTTGTTTGCAGTTTCAAGAGGTCCTGGTGTGCCCATTCTCTCCTCTATTCCTCTTGTGCTCTCTCTCTCTCTCGCTCTCTCTCTCTCTCTCTCTGCTTGCAAATAATGCAAATAAATAATAAATTAAAAAACTTAACAAAGTGTTGAGAAGAAATGATAGTGAAGTGTCCAGTCCTCCCTGAGACATCTGTTACACCCTTCAAGGCTCAGAGGCCATTTCCAAAGAGGTGGCAGAAAGAATGTAAGAGCCAAAGGAAGGGAAGGAGTGCTTACAATACTGTCTTCCAGACACAAAATGGCCATGGAATTGATGATCTCACAGTGGCTAACACTACTTACACAATAGGAAGAGAAAAACGATGACATCAAAATAGAGGAAAGACAAGTTAGAAAGAAAAAAATTCTTTAACACATTTTATCATAATTATTGATTTAGCATACAAAACAATGGCTTTTATTATGGTATTTCCTATATGTGTGTCACTATACCTTGCTTTACTTCATCTCCTCCTTCACTACCCTTCCCTGTGCTCCCTGTACCCCTTCGGTTGGTTCCCCTCTTTCCTAGAATTCCCCCTTCTGCTTTCACATCACATGAACTCCATTACTCTCTTGTTTCCCACTCTGTGAAAGTCTCTTCCTCCTCTCTCATGTTCCCCCTTCAAGCCTATACACACACACACACACCTATCACCTCACTGTGTCTCAGCTCCTGCTGCCAGAGAGGCACAAAGCCTACTCTCCACGAAGGAATAAGTTCATCTTTCCATTCACACATCGGATTTGATTTTGATTATAATTAATTGTTTTGTTGTAAATAGGTTCTCTCTGTAGCTCAGGCGAGCCTGGAGCTCACAGCAATCCACCTGCTTCAGCCTCCCAGGTGCTGGGATTACAGACATGAGCCACTACACCCAGCTACATGCTATTTCAGCCTTTTGTTAGACAGACAGGGACAGCAACAGGAAATGCTACTGACTTGCTAGTTGAGTCTTGGAGCCATCATAGGGTAACAGAATACTCATTCAGTTCTTTTTACACCTAAAACTTTAACAGAAATGACACACGGTTGACTAAAGTTTACACTCGGAAAGGAACACAACTCTGCAGCACTGATCTTTTGGTTTTGGTTTTTGGGATTTTTTTTTTTTTTTTTTTTTTGGAAGCAGGGTCTCACATAGCCCAGGCTGCCTTCCTTCTTGCTATGTAGATGAGAATGGCCTTGAACGCCTGATCCTCCTGCCTCCATCCACAAGTTTGTATCACAGGAGTTTGCCACCACACACAGCTACTGCACACGTAAAAAATATTTTTATTTATTTGTAGGGATGTGTGTGTCTATTAGCATGCCAAGGTGCCAGACACATGTGCCATCTTTGAAGTCTGGCTTTATGTGAGTACTGGGTAAGTGAAGTCAGGCTGACAGACTTTGAAAGCAAGCATCTTTAATTACCGAGCTATCTCCCCAGCCCTGTAGCACATTTCTAACAAAAATTAATTTTCATAACAAAACTGAGTTTGGGGGGCTGGAGAGATTGCTCAGTGATTAAGAGACTTTCCTACAAAGCCTAATTATCTGGGTTCTATTCCCCACCACTCACGTAAAAACCAGATGCACAAAGTGACACATGCATCCGGAGTCCATTTGCAGCAATTAGAGACACTGGCATGCCCATTCTCTCTGTCTCTCTTCTCTCTCTGATTATAAATAAATAAAAATATTTTTTAAAGTTGAGTTTGGGGGCTAGAAAGCTTGCAAAGCATGGCAGCCCAGGTTAAATTCCCAAGCCAACCATGTAAGCTGGGCACAAAAAGAGGTACAAGTGTCTGGCATTCATTTGCAGCTCAAGAGGCCCTGGCACCCCTCCCAACCCACCCCCACTTACATGTGCACATAAAAAAATTCTTAAGAAAAAAGAAAATGAATTTGCTTCTAACATATCTTCCAAATTATTTTTACTTCTTATGCATCTCCCAGGAACAAATAGCTAATAAATCCTAACAAAGGCTCTATGCATACTCAAAAACAAAATTTTTTTTATTTTTATTTTTTATTTTTTGGTTTTTTAAGGTAGGGTCTCACTCTAGCCCAGGCTGACCTGGAATTCACTATGTAGTCTAGGGTGGCCTTGAACTCACAGCGATCCTCCTACCTCTGCCTCCCGAGTGCTGTGCTGGGATTAAAGGCGTGCGCCACCACGCCCAGCTCACAAAATGTTTTAGTTGATAAAAAAAACTTAACAGATTGGGGCTGAGAACGCAGTTAAGTGTATAGCGCATTCTCAGGGCACTGTGTTTGATCCCCAGCTTCACAAAACAGCAACAACAAAACTAAAACACTTTTTCTTTCCTGGTCTTTTGAGACAAGGTCTCAGTATGAAGCGTGGTCTGACCTTGAACTCATGATCCATCTCAACCCTGCAAGTGCTGGGATTACAAATATGTGCCACCATGCCCAACTACAGTGAGTTTGAGGCCAGACTGGGCTACAGTGTGAGACCATCAAGAAAATACAAATAGGAGTTGAGGTGATGGCTTGGGTGGCAAAGTGATTGCCTTCCAAGCATGAGGACCTCAGTTCAATTCTCAGAACCCATGACCGCCCGACCACCACCACCAAAGTAAAGACCCATGCTCCCCAGAGTTGGGGAGGTGGACATGGGCCAATCTGTGGGGACCGTTGTCCAGTCAGTCTGGTCTACTTGATGAGTTCCAGGCCAGGAGATAGACTGTCTCAAAAGAAAAAGATGGGCCATACTTGAGGAAAAGCACCTGACGTTGTCTTGTGGCCTCCACACACACTTGTACACACCTGCACGCACACACACAAGACCCCTCAAAATAGAAATAAATTAAAAAAGAAAAAAGAACCATCTAGTATTCATTCCCTTCCCTGGTTTCTAAGATAGAATAGTGCTGCATGTAAGACTCCTGACCCAGTTGCCCAGAACGCCCAAAATGACCAAGGATCTGAATGTTCCAGACACTGCTAGCATCCCTCCCCACCCAGTCCCTCAGCTAACAGGAGGCATCTGACAGCCATGGGACTCTATCAGAGTTGGGGGTGGGGCTTCCCTGGAGTTTCACAGTTCCATACCCCAGAACATTCTGATCCTCAGGCTTTCCAACTCGCACCTTCAGGCACTGGCAAACTGACCAGTGAAGCTGCCAGCTGTCATAGTGATTCTGAAAACCAACTGACACTCGATCTATCACAAAGGGGAGAAAAACATAGCTCAGAGGCCCAAAACTCAACAACTAATAAATACCACAAGCAGGAAACATTATGCAAACACCAAGTGCTGCACTTTGTGAAAAGCATGCATTTAGATACACTACACATACATGGATTTTAGGTATGTATGCAGACTGGTTTTATTTCCTGTTAGGAAAGGGTTTCATGCTAACTTACATGTCAACCACCAACAAAGTGGGAAAGTTTTGTAGATGAAGGATTTTCAAACCTAAAACACTGGGGTCAGAATTACTGGCCATGAAAAACACAGGGAGGAGACCAGGCTACAGAAGCAGGAAAGAGCCTGGCCTCTGTATTGTTACCAAATTCCCAGGTGATTCGGATACCCGTGAAGATGAAGCACCATTCATCTTTGCTGCGCAGTAAGAATTACTTTCAGGATTTAAAAAAAAACAAACAAAAGTATGCACAAACCATAATACCAATTAAGTCAGCATCACCGAGAATGGGCCTATGTGCCAGGGCTTAGTTTGTGTAGCTCAATTGAGGGTCTTCTGACACAGTTTTTCTAATTCAGAACTACACTTGGCCTGCTTGGTGAGACACAGTCTCCCTTTCTAGCACAGGCCAAGCTTGCCCTGAATTCATAGGAATCCTACTGCCTTGGGCTCCTAAATGCTGGGATTACAGGGCTGAGCCACCATACCCTGCTGATTTCTTTTTTTTCTTTTTTTCTTTATTCATTTTCAAGCAGAGAGAGAGAGAGAGAGAGAGAGAGAGAGAGAGAGAGAGAACCAGGACCACCACCTTGTAGGTCTGGCTTATGTGGGTACTGGAGAATTGAACCCAGGGCCTTAGGCACTAGAGGCAAGTGCCTTAACCGCTGAGCCATCTCTCCAGCCCCACACCCTGCTGATTTCTTTTTTGTTCTTAATATTGTTGTTAGTTTTGTTTGTTTGTTTGGTTGATTGGTTTGGTTTTTCCAGGTAGGGTCGTGCTCTAGCCCAGGCTGACCTGGAATTCACTATGTAGTCCCAGGGTGGCCTTGAACTCACAGTGATCCTCCTTCCTAGTGCTGGGACTAAAGACATGTGTGCTACCATGCCTGCTGTTGTTTTGAATTTTTTTTTTTTGAGGCAAGGTCTCACTGAAGCCCAGGCTGATCTGGAATTCACTCTGTAGCCCAGGCTAGCCATGAACTCATGATGCTTCTCTTGCCTTAGCCTTACTGTGATTTCAAGTGTGAGCCACCATGCCTGAGGTTATTCTGTATTTCTAACAAGCCCCAGTTTTGTCAGTTCTACACATTTTGAAGAGTAATGAAATAATATCTGTTCTGTTCAACAGGCAGCCCCTTACTACATAGGGCAAGTTAAATTTTACTTTAATTAATATTTTAAGCTGGTCGTAGTGGCGCACACGTTGGGAGGCAGAGAGGTAGGATGATCGCTGTGAGTTGGAGGTTGCCTGAGCTAGAGTAAGAATCTACCTTGAAAAAAAAGAAAATCAAAATAATAAATAAATTAATTAAATTTTAAAATTTTTTTAAATTAAAGTTTTAGCTCCTTAGTCACGCAAGCCAAATTTCAAATGCTCAATAGCAACATGTGGCTATTGTATTGGACCACACAAATACCACACAGAATATTCCCCTTATTGTGGAATGTTCTATCATTCACCAATTAAAAAGAATGTAAAACCTGTAAGAGGATCAATGATTTACTGTTTGCCTTATGTTTACATAGACTTTTTAGTAATGGCTGAGGACTAATCTAGAATCTGGACAAAACTGTCACCAATGGGGATGATGGAGTCAAAAATGTATCCAGCCCCCACTGAGGAGGGTCTCCAGGGTAACAGGAGCTGGGGCAAAAGGATAAAAGAGAATTGCCTGTTATAATTGATATTAAAAATTAATATATATAAAAACAAACAAAAAATGTACATAGCAAATAAGAAAATAATGCCAAACAAACATGACAAATCAGAGGCCAATGAGAACAAAGCAAATAAGAGTTACAAGTAACAGTAATATTTAAAGACCAGTGATCAGTAAAGCATATAAATACACAGCAAGACAAGGACAAAAGAATATGGTCTATGAAATATGGACAATCACAAAAACATTCTTGTTAAAGATGTCATCAACAAGCCGGGCGTGCCTCCAGCACTCAGGAGGCAGAGGTAGGAGGATCACTGTGAGTACGAGGCCAGCCTGGGACTACATAGTGAATTCCAGATCAGCCTAGGCTAGACAGAGACCCTACTTTGATAAGCAAACAAACAGAAAAAAATTGAGGCTAGGGATGGGGAAAGAACTCAACTGTTAAAGGCACCTGTTTACAAAGCCTGCCAGCTGGGGTTCAACTCCCTAGTACCCACATAAAGCCAGATGCACAAAGCAGCACCTGTGTCTGGAGTTTGCAGCCACGAGAGGTTCTGACACACCCCATACACATTCTTCACAAATAAATAAAAATATTATAAAAATTGAGGTTTGGGCTGGAGAGATAGCTCAGAAGTTAAGGCATTTGCCTGCAAACCAGAAGAACCCAAGTTCAATTCTCCAGGACCCATGTAAAGCCAGATGCACAAGGTGGTACATGTGTCTGGGTTTTGTTTGCAGTGGCTGAGGCCCTGGCATATGCACTTTTTCTGCCTCTTTCTCTCACACAACTCTCTCAAATAAATAAATAAATAAATAAATAAATATTTTTTAATTGAGGCTTGTCTGCAGTAATAATTTACTTTATATTTTTAAAACAAAACAGCAATAACAACAACAACAACAAAACAACCTTCAGGGCTAGGAGGAGTGGCAGAGTGCTTGCTCAGCACATAAAAAGCTCTTGAATTCAATTTCCTACACCATAAAAACCAAAAGCAATCTACCTCTAGCAGTGCAATGGTTTTCCTGTGACTTTCATTCTGCTCTGTTTCATTAAATAGCTATTAAGTAACTAACAAAGAATAGGAATCACATTAAAGTATTTCCTTCAGTGACAAATTCATTAAGCAAAGCAAATGTTTAGTTCCAAAATGTTAATTTATGTGAGTACATATAAACGTGTGTATAATGTCTTAAGAGAGGCCAGTTAAATCCTCACTTATGAATTTATATATTCTTGAAGCACCTGATACCAATAGTCATAAAGGCTGGCCTTGCTAGCATTGGTCAGCAGTCCCAGATTGTGTCCACTAGAGGGAACCTGGCCTGTCAAGTCATTCTTTGAACAACAGAACTTCCAGAAAGAGCAAATCAGGAAAATAGGGCAAACCTCTGGGTATGTAGAGGGATGAGTGTCGATAACCCAAGAAGTATGAGGATGAGAGCAGAAAAGTAATCAAACCCAAAGTTACCTCAATATTTATAGGAGGGAAAAACACAGACCATGAAAAGGTAATATCCTATTTTAGGTAGCCTTTAAAAAAAAAATCCCAATGTTTTTACAAAGGGCATTAAGATTTTTCTTATTCTTTTTTGTTTGTTTGTTTATTTTTGTTTTTCAAAGTAGGGTCTTGTTCTAGCCCAGGCTGACCTGGAATTCACTATGTAGTCTCAGGGTAGCCTTGAACTCACAGCAATCCTCCTACCTCTGCCTCCCGAGTGCTGGGATTAAAGGTGTGTGCCACCACGCCCGGCTTGACATTTTTCTTATTCTTAACAGAAATAGTTTATGTCTTAGGTCAGAGCTCCCAGGTTATTCCTAACAAGTATAACCTGTACCTTGAATTAGTTGCTACTAAGCACAAAACAAGACACAGTATCATTATTGGAAAGTCTGAGTCATTCTTTCAAAGCTCACTAAATCAAACTTGGGTGAGGCTCAGTGGTAGGACAACCACCTAGCACGCACTAGGCCGAGTTCAATTCCTAGTACTGGCAAGAAAACAAACTAACCCCATTTCAAAAGGTCATTAACCAAGTCAGGTGTGCTGAATCACACCTGGAATCCTAGCACTTGGGAGGAAGTTGAGGCTAGACAGGGTTGTATAGCGAGTTCTAGGGCAGCCAGGGCTACATAATGAGAAAAAAGGGGGACTGAGTGATGGTTCAGCAGTTAAAGGCCTGCAAAGCCTGCTGGCCTGGGTTCAATAATTGATTGAGCATTGACTATTAAGAAGTTCTTGAAATTAGGAGAAATCAGCTCTTATTTTTAAAACATTCTTTTAAAAAAATATTGATTGATTGATTGATTTATAAGCAGAGAGAGATAGAGAGAAGAGAGACAGAGAGAATGGGCATGCCAGGTGCTACAAACAAACTCCAGATGCATATGCCACTTTGTGCATCTGGCTTTACATGGGCTTTACTGGGGAATCGAACCCCAGTTGTTAGGCTTTGCAGGCAAGTGCCTTAACCACAGAGCCATTTCTCTGGCCCCAAAATATTCTTTTAATTACAAAACATTAAGTGTGCACTGTAGAAATTTTAGCAAATGCAAACTAGTTTAAAAATGAAACATTTTAAATCACCACCATCCAGAATTAATTGCTGTCATGTGTGCATTCATCCTGCATTTTTTATGAATAGAATGATCTCTACTTTGGTTTTGTTTGGGACAGTGCAGTTGATTAAACTCAAGTGTCTTCAGGCATACTGGGGCAACTCTGGACCACTGATCTACAGCCCTCCTTCTTTGTTGTTTTTGTTGGTGGATTTTTTTTTTTTTTTTTTTTGAGGCAGGCTCTCACCTTAACTCAGACTGACCTGGAACTCACTCTATAGCAGAGCTTATTCTTTTTTTTTAAATTCATAATTAGATACATTGAATGAACAAATAATGAGTTGATATCTCCATTTCCCCAATTTCCCTCCTCCCTGTCCCCAATCAGCTGGGTATCCTCCAGACGATCAGTCCATGGGGTAGGGGTTATGGATAGCCTAGGAGTCAACCCGGTTCCACCCGTCCCCGTATGTTGTTACTGAGGGGAGCAATGTCTTGAGGAGTTCTCCCCCACCATGGCTCTTACAATCTTTCCGCCCCCTCTTACGCTCAGTTCCCGAGTCATGGTGGGTATTAAGGCTGCTCTATTGTTGAGGTCTTAGGGGTCTCTGCACTTCAGCTCTAGGTTGCGTTGAAAATCATTGCAGAGCTTAT
>PVHP010044483.1:0-14054 GCA_004024765.1 Zapus hudsonius | reverse complement strand
TTTTATTAATAATACAATAGGTATCTTTCTATATCCTTCCCTCCCTCCATCCCTAATTACATTCCTACTCCAGCCACCCCCTCTTAAAATCATTCATTCTTAGAACATTCTGGAAAACTGTACTCTCCGGAATGTACCTGAACAGAGGCTGTTTACCTTCAGTGAATAATTTAAAAACTACAAGATAAACTTAAGTAGGAATACATACACTTGGAGGAGTTAAAAAATTTTTTTTCAAAGACTTGACTAATTTTTTCCATTGCTCATCAGAGTTCTAAAGTCTAAACTTAATCTCACTTTCTTTTCTTTCTACCATGAGTTGCCATTATTTTCCATAAGTTTCAAATCTCTCTCAGTACACTGAGCTTCTTCAAGGCAGATGCTGTGGTTCAGCCAGCAGAGTCCCCCTTGAGGTTCAGCAAAGAAATGGCACACCAGAAGACTCCTGGTGACTGGTAGAGAAATGACTGACAGCTAAGGTTCCCTCAGGCACATACATTCTTCCCATATGTATTTCTAAAGTATAAACTCAAAATGGGGGTCAGCTTGTGTTACTGGCTCTGGTAGTTTGCACGCATGTCTCCCATAGAGTCAGGTGTTTTATTAAAGCTTGTAACTTGGGCCTCTAGATGCCTGGCTAGAGGAGGTATCACTAGGGACAGATCCTGGGGTGAAGCCCTAAGGTGTGTTTGGGGGTAGATCTGGTTTCCAACACAAAGATGACCAGAGAAGTCTGAGCTCTGCTGGGGTCTCTGCTGCTTGCTGCTTTTTTGGGATGTGCTGGAGCTGGTGTTTTGCTGCTGTAGTTTTTCTGTTTGGATCTGTGAACGGGAGCCAGCTTCTTCCACCATCTATGGAACTTCCCTGGATCTGTTAGCTTGAAATAAATCCCTTCCTCCTCTAAACTGTGCCTGGTTTGGATGTCCATCCCAGCAGTGTGAAGCTGACTCCAACACTGCCCAAAATATGTGAGTCTATCAACTTATAAAGAGGGAAGATTTATTTGGGCTCACAGTTTGAGAACTTTCAGTTCATGGTTGCTTGAGGTTTTGTTACTTCTGGTGGGGCTGCACGGTGGAGCAAGGCAGAAGAAGAAGAAAGAAGGAGGAGGAGGAGGAGGGAGGAGGAAGAGGGAAGAAGGAGGAGGAGAAGGAGAAGGAGGAGGAGGAGAATGAAGAAGAGGAGGAGGAGGAAGAGGAGGAAAGAAAAGGCTAGGATCCAATGTCATCTTCAAGTGCATGCCCCCAGTGATACTTTCTTCCTCCATTAGGTCTCCCCTCCTAAAGGTTCTGCCCCTTCCCAATTGTGCCATCAGCTGAGTCTTGAGACTTTAACATAGACCTTAGGGAAACATTTAAGCCATAGCAATCAGTTAACCAACTCCAGCGGACAGGGCTTCTAACCATATCAACAAATGATACATCTGTTAACTTCGGACTCAGTATCCATAGAAGGACTGATAGAGGTATTTTAGAAATCAGTGTCACTAGTGTCATAGGAATAACCAGAGTTCATGACATAAGAGAAAAGGCTTGTTAAAGGAGAGAAAATAGCAGTAATTTGAATTATTAGCAGAGTGAACAGGGCATAGAAAACACCTAGGATTCCAAAGGACAACAGCCTACTGGGAACAGGAACAATGGGTTCATGGTATCCCCTCCTCCAAAAGTAAACCCAAGCTCAAATTTATGGAGCCTATAAACATAACATTATTTGGGAAAAAGGGGGGTTATGGGTATAAGTTAGGAATCTGAATCACTTTTTTTTGAGACAAGGTCTCACCCTAGCTCAGGCTAACCCAGAATTCACTATGGCTCAGGCTACTTTTGAATTCACAGTGATCTTCCTAGCTCTCACTCCCCAGTGCTGGGATTACAGGAGTGAGCCACAACACTTGGCTTAAGTACTTTACCATGAGGGATGAGGTCATCCTCATGATTGATGGGTATCCAATCAGTGTCTTTGAAGGAGACATAAGAAAAGAGACAGAGGAGAGAATGTGACATGAGCATGGAGGCAGAGGTGCTGTGATGTGGCCACAGATAAGGGAGTGCTTTCAGCCAGCAGTAAACAGGAGAGACCAGGAGGACCCTTCCCCAGGATCTTCAAAGGGTGCTCACTCCACTGCTGCCTCCAGGACTATGACAGACAACTTCTGTGATTCGTCCAGCAGTCATGGGACACCCATCCAAACACCACGTACAGTGAAGGTTCTACCCCATGGATCCCTGCAGGTGTAAGTTTATCCATTATCATGGTTTTCCTGTATCTACAATATGTGTGTGGTGTGGTGTGATGTGTGAGTGGGCAGATGTGTGTCCCCATGCACGTGTGTGTAGAGAACAGAGGAGAAAGTCAGGTTTCCTCTTATTGATCACCCATGTATTCCTTTCCTTGAGCTGGGGTCTCTCCCTCAGCCTGGGAGCCACTGTCTATCAGTGAGCCCCAATGATTCTAGGGTCTCTGGCCCCATGGACTGGGGTTGTAGATATTCAAGACCATGTTCATCTTACCACTGTCATTTTTTACAGATGAAACAAAGTGACATTGTTCCCATGGCTAGTCAGTTTCAGAACTGAGATTCAAGAAAAAGACAGCAGGCTCTCAGCTCAGGTGAGGCTCAGGGGACACAGACTCGTATAAGACATGAGGGGTTCCATCTCTGAGGAGCCTTCAGGGAATGTCCTGTCCTGGGTTAAAGCTGATGTTCTTTGCTCTGGGTGTGCTGGGAAAAGAAACTTGGAGATTCAGCTTACATACAGGTGGATTATTTCAACTTCACTTTACATTCAGGGCTACATACAAATGAGCTGACCTGTCTCCCAAAATCCTAGATACACAGAAAGAAAGAAGAAGGATAGCTGGAGGAAGAGAGATAAAGAAAGGAACAGGGGTGGGAGAGAGGAAGGGATCCAAATGACAACAAAGAGGCAGTGAGGATTCATGCTAAGTGGAAGCAGAGGTTTGCCTGAGACATTCCAGAAGGCATGCAGAGGCATGACAGCTAGCCAAATGTCCTCACGAGACAATAAAGTCAAAATGCCCCTCGTGCGAAAGCAGCTAGCCTCTTGGATGGACCTTGTTTTCAGAGAAGTCAAGCTCACCGAGGTTCCCATTACTGTACTCTTCTCCTTGGATCTCAGTGCTGTTTTCTGGAGGTGACAGATCATTTGTAAGCTCTCTCAGACTTCCCTGGGGAGTTCCAGCCCTTTTTAAACAGTTGTTCTATCCTGCCAACACACATTCTTTTTCAAGCTGACTCTGTTTAGAGTTGATGAAACACTTTCAACATAGATGGTTATACGTCGTCATCCTCCCCACAATCCAATCAGGTGAGTTGTATTATCAGTGTAAGAGAGTCAACAACTATATAGAGGTTAAGTGGCTTTCCAAGATAGGGTACAGAGTCAAACCCCAGAATTCTGACTGCATTTTCTCCATTTGAAAGAGGCACAGCAAAATCCAGAGATGGAGGCGTCTTTTTATTAGGTAGTAATAAACTATTGTTGTCTGTTCTCTGTCCTTCTTACTTGCGATTGGAGTGCTGAAGTAGTGACAAGGTCTGAGCAGCCATCATGGGCTCCAAGGTCAGTGCTGTTGTGAGATGGTAGATTGACTGGGTTCTAGCTCCCCAGGGGCTGTGGAACTGCTATGTCTGCCTCCGACTAGCCATGTTTACCTGAGGAGAAAGTGAACTTCTCTCTGTTCCACTTATCAGGACATCTCAAAGTTTCTATCATTTTCACCAGTCCTATTTTTTTTTACTGATATAATCATATCAAGTTGCAAGAAACCAAGTGGTTTGAACTTTTGCAACTGCCAGTGGTCTAACAGAATCTTGTCAATTACCCAAAATCATTTTGACTGCCTGAAAATTCTGAAAAGTGAGGAGTTATTAAAACCAGGTGGTGTAACATTATGGAATAGAGTGGTATTTGTTAATGAAACATTTACTTACATTACTGAAAAAGTATCCTATTCTTGTAGGTTTTGCTACAGGATGAACTGTTGCTTATTAAAGAGACGGAGTCCATAATTGGGCTTTATGAAGTCAGTGTGTTTCATCTGTTTTGGATATCAACTTAATGAAGTGTAATTCAGTGTTCAGCTCTCCCATTCATAGGGTCTGACTCCTGCCTCTTTGCTGTCCATCTTGTCGCGTTTGTATCACAACTGAGAGAATCATCCCTTGTTCTTTGGCAGTCCCTCCCCCTCCTCACCCTATCCAATCGCTCATGGCTTACCACTGCCATGGCTTGCATATTCGGAACTTTTAATATGAATGGACATTTTGCCATTCATATTAAAATGTCACATTTCGCAATGTGACATTTTGCCATTGACTTGTTTCAAGCTTCTTCTGTATTACAACTTGTTTCAGTTCTTCCTTTTGATGATGAATGGTAGATTGTATGCATATATCATATTTTGTTTATTCAACAATCAATAGATAGACATTTGGGTTAATTTCCATCATGGGATGTGGTAAATACTGTTGCTATAATCCTTCATTTATTATTTCATCTCTGAAGAAATCTTTTTCTTTTTTTTTCCAGTGCTACAAATTGAACTCAGGGTCTTACACACATACTAGGCAAGTGCTCTACTGCTGAGCTACAACCACCAGCCCTTATTTTTTTTTTGAGACAGGGTCTCACTAAAAGTTGCCCAGGCTGGCCTCGAATTTACTCTGTTGCCCAGGAAAGCCTTGAACTTTAGATCCTCCTGCCTCTGCTTTCTGAGTAGCTGGGAATATAGGCCT
This sequence comes from Zapus hudsonius, assembly GCA_004024765.1. Classification (NCBI taxonomy): domain Eukaryota; kingdom Metazoa; phylum Chordata; class Mammalia; order Rodentia; family Dipodidae; genus Zapus; species Zapus hudsonius. The sequence continues at coordinate 9,292 of PVHP010044483.1, read as the reverse complement.
GTGTCACTGAGCCCAGCTATTATGAAATTCTTCATAGTAAACTACAGTCTAGCACGTAACCATTGGTCCTTATTTCACTTCAAATAATTACTGTGGGAGACATTAGGAAGCTGGACTTCTCATGAATGAGTTGAAATCCACCCATGGCCTCATGAGGGGCAGCAAGTGGTTTGAAGAGCCAGAAGCTAACATGAGTGTAGCAATGAACTTCTCGTGGCTGGTAATAAACTAAACACTTGACCAGAATCAACTTATAGAAGAAAAAGGTTGATTTTTTTTTACATATGATTTTAAGGGAAGTTGAAGGATGGCAGGAGCAGAAAGCCAGACACCACATCTCCATATCATCAGCCTCAGTGGCTCTACAGAACTGTCACACATTCCATGACCCTTTGTTGCAATTACCTTCTTGTGGCTGGGACAAGACCCAATTAGAAGCAGTTGATGGAATGAGAGCATTTATTCTTTCTGTAGGCTTGCAGATTCCAGGGGACGCTTCATCATGGCAGGTGACACACTTCCTCCAGCAGGGCTCCACCTCCTTTACTAGGTGAAGACTAAGTTAGAAACTTAATCACAAGCACCTGAGGCTATGGGGACATTAGGTTTGAAACCACTACACCCTTTATTTCCTGAATCTTCTTATCATCATGGAGGAAGTAGAGCGAGTGGGCTGAGTTTAGAAAGTAGGGCTGGGCTATAATACCCCAAGACCCTCTCTGACAACACGCTTCCCCTAGCAAGGCTCCACCTCCCAAAGGCTCCACCTGCTGGGGATAATTATGAGGTTTAATCACAAATGTATGAGGCTATGAGAGACATTTCACATTCAAGCCACCACAAAGAGCAGCAAAAATTAATAACAATAGTGATAGCATTCAATAATTGTTGTCATTCTTCTACATGTTCTAAACTTTCTACTCATTTAATTGATGCCTTTTAATACATTCATGCAGCTATTCTCCCATTGCTGGTGAATTTTAGTAACTCTTATCTTAAATATAAAATGTTTTCATGCAATTCTTTTCTTTCCTCTAGGGTTTATTTTCACAAGCTAAATTCTCAGAGGTGGCAAAAGAAAAGGAATCTCTTCAGAGTCTCCATACGTAATTGCCATATTGATTTCTAAATTCACATAGAAATATTAATTTCAGCACACTTCACCAGCAGTAGGGGCTAACTTCAAAAATGTTTACAAAGTCTCTCATTGAAAACCACAAGAATGCCTTCACTTGCGTAGCTTTGATTACTAGAGAGATGGAATTTTTCTTTATCGTGTTGCTGAAGAGGAGAGCTGGGTTTGCCTAGTGGAATCTTTGTGAGAACTTGACTGAAATGAACACAAACCTAAACTCCATATCCTGGGCACAGCCAACCAAAGAGGGACACCAGGTTTGATGTACAGATGATTGCTAGGAACAACACCGAGCCTCCATGGAATTTTCCAGAAATGGCTACAAAGCTCAAATCCATTGAATGTTTTATCTTCATTAATGATTCGGTAGAAGAGAATAAAGCGGCTCTGAAATTAACTTCACAGATGGCTCTAAATTGAGAAGGTTGTAAATAGTAATGAATAATGAGAATTATACAAGGACCAAAAAAAAAGATGAGGAGTTAGCAATATATTAAAACTGATCCATCTTGGAAAACAAGGCTGCCAGCACAGGAAAGGAGAGGCTCTACTCCAGTGCCAAAGTAAGCCACACCCCCACTAAATACTCCCTGAGGCTCTTGTCCCCATGAATGGCACACTGCCTGTTATGATTTAAGTCTGAAATGGCCCCCACTGCTCCTGCTTTGAACAATTGCTCCCTACCTAGCTGTGGGACCTTTAGGAGTTGGAACCAAGCTAGCAGAGGGAGGTCAATGAGGGTGGCACTCTGAAGTTCACTGATTCAGCAGCTAACCTTTCTGCTTCCTGGCCTGCAGCCATATGAACAAGCTACAGCATACACTCCTGACCAACCCCAGGAACTGAGCTCCACCATTCCTCCCTTGTCGTGATGGATTAAAACCCTCAGAAATGGTGAGCTGAAATAAATCTTTTCTCTCTTAAGTTGTTTCTGTGAGGTATTGTGGTCACATTGACATAGAAGTAAGTAGCATAGCATGGACCACTCACCCAAGTAACTCCTTTGCTTGAAGGACTTCTTCACCTTTCTGGAGCCAACCAAGTCCTCATGAGTCTCAGTTCAGAGGGAAGTCATCTCCTCCAGGTAACATTCCCTGATATGTGACCTGGGCTGGCCCACCTGTCCTTCAGCACCCTGCTTCCAGAAAGGTCATCATATTGATGCTGAACTTAGTCTGGACATCAGGTGGCCATAGTGCACTAGAGCCCTACTACACTTTGGCAATCCTCCTGCCTCAGCCTCCCAAGCAGCTTGGGACTGCAGGTGGGCACCACACAGCTTCCCTGATCTCCAAACTACCAGCACCTCTACTTTTTCTGCACTTCTTGATCAGCTGGTATCTAAAACCATCACACACACTTTGTGGTCACAGATGATACCTTACATCATATAGCAGTTTGAGAATCTCCTCCCATTAAAAAGAAAACATTCTGAGGACTGGAGACATGGCTGAAAGTGGTGACAGGCACTTGCTTATAAAGCCTAATGGCCCAGGTTCAGTTCCCCAGTTCCCACATAAAGCCAGATGAACAAAGTGATGCATGCATCTAGAGTTCATTTATAACAGTAAGAGACCCTGATGCACCCTTTTTTTTCTCTCTCTCTCCTCTCTCTGTCTCTCTCTGTCATCTCCTTGCAAATAAAAATATTTTTATAAAAAAGCATGCAGTTAGGCTAGCAAACATGAGTTCCACAACTAATAGTGACAACAAAGCCAGGAAGCAAGGTAACCATGCAACTACCAAAATAAGATCCAGGGATGGGGAACCATGGCCACTTTTTCAGCATTGAGCTGAAGAAAAAAGTTGAAGAGGGAATCAAGGGAGCATCTGACCCAGTAAAACCAGCTAAACCATCCCAAATAGCATCGCATATACATTAAGTACAGGAAGTCAACTTAATAGTAACACTTGACACTTGGCAGGATTTGCCCACATACTTTGTAAATGAATATGAGGGAGTTTATACAAGACCTAAAGAGGCTGAAATAGGGTTCATCCAGGAGCACTTGAAACTCACAGGCCAAAAGACCTTTCCCTCTGAAGACCCTGTCTCTCACTGAGGAAATAGGCTATGAGGGGAGTGGGACACAGAAAACAAGAACAAAAGCAAAGAAGTCCTGATCAAGAAAAGAGGAAGGAAGGCTGTGGCTTAGTGGTAGAACACATGCCAAGCACGCGAGGGGCCCTGGGTTCAAATCCAAGTATCATAGACATACTTAAAAAATCAGGAATAAAATACAGGAATAGAATGGCATAGGAGCCAGGAGAGCTCAGAATGCTGCCATTGACCTTTTCAAGCTTCATAAAACAATGGAGAAGAGAAGTCCAGAGAGCTAAAGCTAGACCTAACTCTTCCGCCCTCCAAAAAAAATGCAGAAAAATAAACTTGTAAAAATAAATATCAGAAAAAGATTACACTTAAATCTCATCCATAACCAGTATGACACAGTGAATTAAGTTTCCTTATGTATAAAGAATGACAACAAAGTGTTTAGAGACACAGATGACAGAAACAGCTCATGTATTAAAAATGAATTTAGAGGAAATATGGATAATAACAGAAAATGTAAGAGAACAGCAAATCAAAATAAGATATACTTAGAACTCAAGGGTAATTACAAAGAAAAGAAAAATATTTCAAAAATGAATAAAAGGAAGAGCCCATTGTAGTGGACAGAAAGGAGGACTGTCCTTTGACAGTCCTGAATGAGATAAGAATGCAAAAGGCGAGGTGACAACCATAGAGATAAGATAATTCAGCATGATTCAAGTGGTAGAAGAGGAAGATAGATCAAACCACAACTCTAGAAGACTTCTAAAACTTAAAAAAAAATTACAACTGTATCTCAGAGGTCAAGGCTAAGCAAGAGAGACACATTCTCTAAAACAAATATTTTACATGTACATGTGGTATGTGTGCAGTGTGTATGCGTGTTTGTGGGAATTGGGTGCATGTGTGTTCACAGGTGCATGTGTGTGCACAGGTGCATGTGTGGGCACAGGTGCATGTGTGGGCACAGGTGCATGTGTGGGCACAGGTGCATGTGTGGGCACGCAGGTGTAGGCTAGACGTCAACAGAAAGTGTCTTCCACCTTATCTTGAAGACAGAGTTTCTTTTTTTGTATCTTTATTATGAATAAGTATATACATTGCATGAGCAATTCTTGTCAAGGTGTCCCCGTTTCCCTCCTCTCTGTCCTCTACCCACTGGGGTACTTCCTCAGTGTGCATACTGGATCTGTCCATAGGTTAGGGGGTTATGAATTTGGTTGAAGAGGGGGTGGGAAGAATGTCAAAGCCATGCTGGGGGAAAATATCCAGAGACATTGCCCCCCTCAGCAAGAACACACAAAGGGGGAAGGAAAGAAAAGAAGAAAAATTGGCTACTTCTGGTGAAGACAGAGTTTCTTAATAAGCCTGCATGTCTCTGATTAGCTGAGACATGCTGACCAGGCGGCCCCAGGGATCCTCTCACACCCACAGGGCTGGAATTCCAGGTGGAAGCCACTGCACCTGGCATTTCTCATAGGTGCTGGAGATCTGAACTCAGGTCCTCCTGCTTGCACAAGTGTTTTTTTAAAATATTTTATTTATTCATTTTCAAGGACAGAGAGAGAGAGAGAGAGAGAACACCAGGGCCACCACCTTGTGGATCTGGCTTATGTGGGTCCTGGGGGATTGAACCCAGGGCCTTAGGCACTGGAGGCAAGTGCCTTAACCGCTGAGCCATCTCTCCAGCCGCACAAGTGTTTTATTCATTGATCCATCTCTCTGGGCCCTCAAATAAAATTTCCAAATTTAAAAGGAAAATAGGGCTGGTGGGATGGCTCAGCGGTTAAGGCTCTTGCCTGCCAAAGCCTAAGAACCCAGGTTTAATTCCCCAGTGCCCACGCAGAGCCAGATGCACAAAAAAGGGCTGGTTTGCAGGAGGCCCTAGTGTAAAAATTCTCTCTCTCTCTCTCTCTCTCTCTCTCTCTCTCTCTCTCTCTCTCTCTCTCTCTGTCTGCTTTCAAAAAATAAGCTTTTAAAAAGGGGCAAAACAATGTGTTTGGGCACCAAGCACAAAACTTGTTACTTGAAAGAACTCCACACCATCATCAGACTTTTGTAGAAGTCTGTCATGCCAGGGGACAGTGGGCAACACTGAATATGCTCAAAAGAAATGGAAGCCTAGGATTTCCTGAGTAGCCAGGCTGACCCCCAGGTGTAGCGCTCACACGCTGTGCTCAAGAAGGTACACAGGGAGGGACTGGGAGGATGGTTTTCTTCAGCCCTATCTGAGCATTCACCAAAATTCACTGTAGAAGAAGCCACAGAGACTAGAGGTGAGCGATCCACACACACAGCTATGTCTAAGATGTGGGGAGAGCACAGCAGGCAGCCACTGTGTGTTCCAGCATGCTCATCTGGGACAACTGTCAAAACTGGTGGATTTACAATTATGAATATGGAGTACAGAAGTACTCCCCTTTGGGGAAGGGGGAAGAAGAAAGGGGAAAAAAGGTTACTGACTAATTTCAATGTTGTTTATAGGAGAAACTCAGTAGACCCACTCCAAAGTAGCTGGAAAATTACGGAGAATATCTGTTTATTTTGTCATGGAGTTCATCACAGGATAGATTTTAAAAAATAAGAAATCATAGAAAATTACATATAGAAGGCTTCTTTTCATTAAAAGAGGATGCATATATTCGTGTATGTAAATGTATATTTATGCAAATATGTGCATATAATTAACATACGTATTAATATACCATATATATTATATATATATAGCAAAGAAATGACAGAGGGACTGGGGAGATGGTTCAACAGTTAATGGAAATTGCTTGCAAAGCCTGTCAGCCCAGGTTCAATTCCCCAGTACCCATGTAAAGGCAGATACATAAGGTGGTGCAAATGTCTGGAGTGTGTTTGCAATGGCAAGAGCCCCTGGTATGCCTATATTCATTCTCTCTCTCTTTTTCTCAGCTTGCAAACAAATAATAATTCTCTCACACAAATAAATTAATAAAAAATTTTATATATAAAAAGAGGGCTGAAGAGATGGTTCAGTGGTGAAAAGCCCTGGGTTTGATTTCCCAATACCCACATAAAACCAGATGCTCAAAGTGACGCATGCATCTAGAGTTTGTGGCGACTAAACACCCTGATGTGCCCATTCTATCTCTGTGTCTGTCTCTCTGTCGTTCTCTGCTTGCAAACAATGATAATAATAAAACACACTGAAAAAAATGAAATGACAGAGAAACCAATTTTTTTGCAGTATTTACAAAATTTATTTAACCCTGGAAGCCTTACAAGTTGTCCTTGTTTATTGACATCTTTTGGTATTTATAATAAAAAGAATACTTTTGAAATTGTTTTTTTTTGAAATTGTTTTTATCAAGTAAAAATTTCGTATGAGTGAGTCATGTGTTGGTACCATTTCCCTCCTCCCTCCCCACTTTCACTGAGGGCCCTTCTTAGTGGGATTGCTGGTATGTTCCATGGAATGGAGAGCTAGATGTTGTGTGAGCAGAGCTCAGTCACTGGGGGAGGGGGACAATGCCTCTAGATAGTCCCCTCACCATGGCTCTGAGAATCTTTCCACACCCTTTTCCACAAAGCTCCCTGAGCCATGATGGGTGAGTTTTGGAAACTATACATTTTTTAATGGTGGTAAGGGAGGGAAGGAATAGGGTGAGAGATAGAAGCTAGACTCATCTGCATACATCTTTCTTTGTAATGTTGACATTGTGCAATTTTAGAATAAAATAAAATTAATGACTGAAAATGAAAACAATCCAACAGCCAGAATGAAAACCCCTGAGAATCAATTCAAATGGTAGAAGCATCACTCTAGAGGGGAACTGTCCCAAGTAACTTTAAAAGTGTCAAGAATTTTTTTTAAGCATCAACAAAATTAAATTCTGTCCCATGATGAAATTACTGGAGAGAGAATTGACACTACTCTGCAATTGGATCTGTAATAAAACAACAAACTTCTATTCCAGCTTTGACACTCTATTTTTCTCAATTTTCATGAGGCCAAGGATCTCAGAGTAGAAGAAAGGAAGCGAGATATACTAGGGAGAGATTGAAGAAAAATCACATAATGCTGGCATTGTATTGAAAATATCAATATAAATCCCTAATGTGTTTTATCTCTTATAAGACATTTCTGTCCACTGAAACAAGACCTAGAACAATGAAACACTTTATAGCAGTGAACATTTCAAGAACATAGATTATTTCCTTTCCCAGTAAGAAAAATCAGGACTCCTCAGAAAAATGACTAATTTTAGAATTGAAACAGGAAATGGACCGGGTGAACCCAACTTTGTTAAATCAGATTCTTAGAAAACTATCAGATTCTCAAAGTCATGCCAAAAGAAAAAAAAAATAAGTAGTCAAACAAAAGAGATTTCATTGGCCAAAAAAGGGACATTGTAAAAAAAAAAAAATCAATGGAAATGTCTCCATTGGATTAAATACATTTATTTATACTTAAAACATAAACATTGCTTAAATTTTAAAATCAATTGACCACACTGGAAGTCACTAGGGGACTAAATTTATTTATCTATCTATTTACTTATTTAATATATTTTTATTATTCAAAATTAGATACATTGTATGGGCAAATATTGTGTTGGTATCCCATTGCCCTCCTTCCTGTCTCCAACCCACTGGGTATCCTCCTCAGTGGGGATACTGGATCAACCTGTGGGTTGGGGGTTTATGAGTAGCAAAGTCCCCCCCACCTTTTGTGGGCTGTTGCTGAGGGGGGTAATGTCTCTGGATAGTCTCCCCCACCATGGCTCTTAAATCTTTCTGTCCCCTCTTCCACTCAGTTCCCTGAGTCATGGTGGATGAGTTTCAAGTCTGTTTTATTGTTAAGATCTTAAGATACTCCGTACTTCTGCTTTGGGATGTGTTGCAGATCCATGTCTGTCCCGTTGACTTATCCTAGGTTGACTGATTGACTGTGGTTTTAGGTCGCTCACTTATCCCATCACTCTCTCAAGGGTATTATTTAGGGTCCATATGATAAGTATGGGGAGGTTCATCTCTTGCCAGGGTGTCAGCCATCCGCCTGTGGTTCTTTGGTGGGGTTGGATTGACCACGGCTCTCTCACTGCCTTCTGCAAAATATTAACAGAGTCTCCATTGGAGAGTGAGATCAGTATAGGTTAAATGAGATACACATTTCTAATTTGACAAGACTCTATTGGGATTAGCCTCTCTGTAGTTCTCTGGTAGTGGGAATTTCTCCTTGGAGGCCAGGTTTTTGATTCCCATAGAGTTTTGGGCTGGGTCCCACTTCCAGTTAAGGGTTCCTAGTCACTGAGTGGGTTTCTTGGCCAATTTGAAAGCTGTTGATTACCCCCACCCCGCAGTTTTGGTGCCTCTGTTGCACAAGTGCTCTCTTCCTGGCTTGCTGTTCTCTTCCAGAGGAGAGTGTGTTCAGCCTTCTTATGGTAACAGTCTGCATTTTATATATTGGTAGTTTCTGCTTTCTCCAAGTATCATTGACCAGTTTCCCCTGGCAGCTTATGTAGCACCTTCCAGCACTGCACTTGCTACCCTCTGGGGGCTGGTTACCAATCTGTATTCTGCAGGGTCTCTCAGTGTTGCTTGATGACTTTCTATGGTTTCTTCAGCAATAGGATCTTACCTTTGAACTGGGATGGGTATTCAAGAGCTTTCACAGAATCCTGTCTTGTTTTAGGGACCTTGTAGGTCACTTTGATCAACAGCCTGTCCTCTAGGTAGCCAACTAGTAGAGGTGAGAAGCTGATGAAAGCTCAAGAGGAGCAACCGAAGTAGAAAACTACTATTTCAAAGCACTGCTTACCAAACTTAGTTGAGTGACGGTCACCAACCTCCCACAGGAAGAGACAGACATTTTTACCTGTCTTTAGACAATTGTGCCAAAAAGAAATTGAATCTGAATTTGACTATGTGTTGAGTTTCGTTGTCAATTTAAAGGAAATATGGAGGAGAGGAAAACATCATAAATGTAATACATGGCTGTGATTAGTTAAGTCCAGACTACAGGAAGCTAGAAAGGACAAAAGAAATGGTTGCGAAAAGAAAAGAAAGAAAGAAAGAAAGAAAGAAAGAAAGAAAGAAAGAAAGAAAGAAAGAAAGAAAGAAAGAAAGAAAGA